>OU342740.1:73583361-73772732 GCA_910589775.1 Avena eriantha
CTAGAGTCACTAGATGTGTGTTATTGTCATAAACCACATGCATCCACCAGTGTCATTGCATGTCTGTTCTTCTCACAATCCACATATGGATCCACCAGAGTTCATCGCATGTCTATTATTATCACAAACACATGGATCCACCAGTGTCATTGAAATGTGTGGTCTTTTCATAAACCACAACTAGAGTCATTGCATGTCTGTTCTTTCACAAACCACACATGGATCCACCAGTGTCATTGCATGCCTGTTCTTTTCATAAACCACACATGGATCCACCAGTGTCATTACATACCTGTTCTTTTCATAAACCACGGTTAGAGTCATTGCATGTGTGTTCTTTTCATTAACCACAGCTAGAGTCAGTGAATGTCTGTTCTTTTCACAAACCACATGAGCATGTGTGTTCTTCTCACAAACCACATATGGATCCACCAGAGTCACTTCATGTGTGTTCTTTTCACAAACCACATATGGACCCCCTAGTGTCATTGGATGTGTGTTCTTTTCATTAACCACAACTAGAGTCATTGCATGTCTGTTCTTCTCACAAACCACATATGGATCCACCAGCGTCATTGAAATGTGTGTTCTTTTCACAAACCACATATGGATCCACCAGAGTTCATTGCATGTCTGTTATTTTCGTAAACCACATGGATCCACCAGTTTCATTGCATGTGTGTTCTTTTCACAAACCACATGTGGATCCAACAGAGTCATTGCATGTGTGTTCTTTCATTAACCACAACTTGAGTCATTGCATGTCTGTTCTTTTCACAAACCACATATGGATCCACCAGAGTCATTACATGTGTGTTTCTTTCACAAACCACATATGGATCCACCAGTGTCACTGCATGTGTGTTCTTTTCACAAACCACATATGGATCCACAAGTCACTACATGTGTGTTCTTTTCACAAACCATATGTGGATCCACCAGAGTCATTGCATGCGTGTTCTTTTCATTAACCACAACTAGAGTTACTACATGTGTGTTCTTTTCACAAACCACATATGGATCTACAAGAGTTCATTGCATGTATATTCTTTTCATTAACCACATATCGATATACCAGTGTCATTGCATGTGTGTTCTTTTCATTAACCACATATGGATCCCATAGTGTCATTGCATGCGTATTCTTTTCATTAACCATAACTAGAGTCACTGCATTGTTTTCTTCTCACAATCCACATATGGATCCACCAGTGTCATTGCATGTGTGTTATTTTCATGAACCACATATGGATCCACCAGTGTCATGGAATGTGTGTTCTTTTCATGAACCACATATGGATCCACTAGAGCCATTGCATGTCTATTCTTTTCATGAACCACAGCTAGAGTCATTGCATGTCTATTCTTCTCACAAACCACATATGGATCCACCCGAGTCATTGAAATGTGTATTCTTTTCACAAACCACGTATGGATCCACCAGTGTCATTGAAATGTGTGTTCTTTTCACAAACCACAACTAGAGTCACTTGATCTCTGTTCTTTTCACAAACCACATATGGATCCACCAGTTTCATTGCATGTGTGTTATTTTCATTAACAACAGCTAGGGTCATTGCATGTCTGTTCTTCTCACAAAGCACATATGGATCCACTAGGGTTCATTGCATGTTTGTTATTTTCATAAACCACATGGATCCAGCAATGTCATTTCATGTGTGTTCTTTTAATAAACCATAGCTAGAGTCACTGGATGTGTGTTATTGTCATAAACCACATGGATCCACCATTGTCATTGCATGTCTGTTCTTCTCACAAACCACATATGGATCCACCAGAGTTCATTGCATGTCTGTTATTTTCACAAACCACATGGATCCACTAGTGTCATTGCATGTGTTTGATTTTCACAAACTACATGTGGATCCACCAGAGTCATTGCATGCGTGTTCTTTTCATGAACGTCATATGGATCCCCAAGTGTCATTGAATGTGTGTTCTTTTCATGAACCACATATGGATCCACCAGAGTCATTGCATGTGTGTTCTTTTCACAAACCACATATGGATCCACTAGAGTCAGTACATGTGTGTTCTTTTCACAAACCGCATATGGACCCCCTAGTTTCATTGCATGTGTGTTCTTTTCATAAACACAACTAGAGTAATTGCATGTCTGTTCTTCTCACAAACCACATATGTATCCACCAGAGTCATTGAAATATGTGTTCTTTTCACAAACCACATATGCATCCACCAGAGATCATTGCATGTAGGTTATTTTCACAAACCACATGGATCCACCAGTGTCATTGCATGTGTGTTCTTTTCACAAACCACATGTGGATCCACCAAAGACATTGCATGTGTGTTCTTTTCATTAACCACAACGAGAGTCATTGCATGTCTGTTCTTTTCAGAGACCACATATGGATCCACCAGAGTCATTGGATGTGTGTTATTTTCACAAACCACATATGGATCCACCAGTGTCACTTCATGTGTGTTTTTTTCACAAACCACATATGGATCCACCAGAGTCACTAGATGTGTGTTATTGTCATAAACCACATGCATCCACCAGTGTCATTGCATGTCTGTTCTTCTCACAATCCACATATGGATCCACCAGACTTCATCACATGTCTATTATTATCACAAACCACATGGATCCACCAGTGTCATTGAAATGTGTGTTCTTTTCATAAACCACAACTAGAGTCATTGCATGTCTGTTCTTTCACAAACCACACATGGATCCACCAGTGTCATTGCATGCCTGTTATTTTCACAAACCACACATGGATCCACCAGTGTCATTACATACTTGTTCTCTTCATAAACCACAGTTAGAGTCATTGCATGTGTGTTCTTTTCATTAACCACAGCTAGAGTCAGTGAATGTCTGTTCTTTTCACAAACCACATGAGCATGTGTGTTCTTCTCACAAACCACATATGGATCCACCAGAGTCACTTCATGTGTGTTCTTTTCACAAACCACATATGGACCCCCTAGTGTCATTAGATGTGTGTTCTTTACATTAACCACAACTAGAGTCATTGCATGTCTGTTCTTCTCACAAACCACATATGGATCCACTAGCGTCATTGAAATGTGTGTTCTTTTCACAAACCACATATGGATCCACCAGAGTTCATTGCATGTCTGTTATTTTCACAAACCACATGGATCCACCAGTGTCATTGCATGTGTTTTATTTTCACAAACCACATGTGGATCCACCAAAGTCATTGCATGTGTGTTCTTTTCATTAACCATAGCTTGAGTCATTGCATGTCTGTTCTTTTCACAAACCACATATGGATCCACCAGAGGCACTACATGTGTGTTCCTTTCACAAACCATATATGGATCCACTAGTGTCACTGCATGTGTTTTCTTTTCACAAACCACATATGGATCCACCAGAGTCACTAGATGTGTGTTATTGTCATAAACCACATGCATCCACCAGTGTCATTGCATGTTTGTTCTTCTCACAATCCACATATGGATCCACCAGTGTCATTGCATGTGTGTTCTTTTCATTAACCACAACTAGAGTAACTACATGTGTGTTCTTTTCACAAACCACATATGGATCTACAAGAGTTCATTGCATGTATATTCTTTTCATTAACCACATATCGATACACCAGTGTCATTGCATGTGTGTTCTTTTCATTAACCACATATGGATCCCATAGTGTCATTGCATGTGTATTCTTTTCATTAACCATAACTAGAGTCACTGCATGTGTGTTCTTCTCACAAACCACACATGGATCCACCAGTATCATTGCATGTGTGTTCTTTTCATGAACCACATATGGATCCACCAGTGTCATGGAATGTGTGTTCTTTTCATGAACCACATATGGATCCACTAGAGTCATTGCATGTCTGTTCTTTTCATGAACCACAGCTAGAGTCATTGCATGTCTGTTCTTCTCACAAACCACATATGGATCCACCCGAGTCATTGAAATGTGTATTCTTTTCACAAACCACATATGGATCCACCAGTGTCACTGAAATGTGTGTTCTTTTCACAAACCATAACTAGAGTCACATGATCTCTGTTCTTTTCACAAACCACATATGGATCCACCAGTTTCATTGCATGTGTGTTATTTTCATTAACAACAGCTAGAGTCATTGCATGTGTGTTCTTTTCATAAACACAACTAGAGTAATTGCATGTCTGTTCTTCTCACAATCCACATATGGATCCACCAGAGTCATTGAAATATGTGTTCTTTTCACAAACCACATATACATCCACCAGAGATCATTGCATGTAGGTTATTTTCACAAACCACATGGATCCTCCAGTGTCATTGCATGTGTGTTCTTTTCACAAACCACATGTGGATCCACCAAAGTCATTGCATGTGTGTTCTTTTCATTAACCACAACGAGAGTCATTGCATGTCTGTTCTTTTCAGAGACCACATATGGATCCACCGGAGTCATTGGATGTGTGTTATTTTCACAAACCACATATGGATCCACCAGTGTCACTACATGTGTGTTGTTTTCACAAACCACATATGGATCCACCAGAGTCACTAGATGTGTGTTATTGTTATAAACCACATGCATCCACCAGTGTCATTGCATGTCTGTTCTTCTCACAATCCACATATGGATCCACCAGAGTTCATTGCATGTCTATTATTATCACAAACCACATGGACCACCAGTGTCATTGAAATGTGTGTTCTTTTCATAAACCACAACTAGAGTCATTGCATGTCTGTTCTTTCACAAACCACACATGTAACCACCAGTGTCATTGCATGCCTGTTCTTTTCACAAACCACACATGGATCCACCAGTGTCATTACATACCTATTCTTTTCATAAACCACGGTTAGAGTCATTGCATGTGTGTTCTTTTCATTAACCACACTAGAGTACGTGAATGTCTGTTCTCTTCACAAACCACATGAGCATGTGTGTTCTTCTCACAAACCACATATGGATCCACCAGAGTCACTTCATGTGTGTTCTTTGCACAAACCACATATGGACCCCCTAGTGTCATTGGATGTGTGTTCTTTTCATTAACCACAACTAGAGTCATTGCATGTCTGTTCTTCTCACAAACCACATACGGATCCACCAGTGTCATTGAAATGTGTGTTCTTTTCACAAACCACATATGGATCCACCAGAGTTCATTGCATGTCTGTTATTTTCACAAACCACATGGATCCACCAGTTTCATTGCATGTGTGTTCTTTTCACAAACCACATGTGGATCCACCAGAGTCATTGCATGTGTGTTCTTTTCATTAACCATAGCTTGAGTCATTGCATGTCTGTTCTTTTCACAAACCACATATGGATCCACCAGAGTCATTACATGTGTGTTCCTTTCACAAACCACATATGGATCCACCAGTGTCACTGCATGTGTGTTCTTTTCACAAACCACATATGGATCCACCAGAGTCACTAGATGTGTGTTCTTTTCACAAACCATATGTGGATCCACCAGAGTCATTGCATGCATGCTCTTTTCATTAACCACAACTCGAGTAACTACATGTGTGTTCTTTTCACAAACCACATATGGATCTACAAGAGTTCATTGCATGTATATACTTTTCATTAACCACATATCGATACACTAGTGTCATTGCACGTGTGTTCTTTTCATTAACCAGATATGGATCCCATAGTGTCATTGCATGTGTATTCTTTTCAATAACCATAACTAGAGTCACTGCATGTGTGTTCTTCTCACAAACCACATATGGATCCACCAGTGTTATTGCATGTGTGTTCTTTTCATGAACCACATATGGATCCACCAGTGTCATGGAATGTGTGTTCTTTTCATGAACCACATATGGATCCACAAGTGTCATTGAATGTGTGTTCTTTTCAAGAACCACTGCTAGAGTCATTGCATGTCTGTTCTTCTCACAAACCACATATGGATCCACCAGAGTTCATTGCATGTTTGTTATTTTCATAAACCACATGGATCCAGCAATGTCATTTCATGTGTGTTCTTTTAATAAACCACAGCTAGAGTCACTGGATGTGTGTTATTTTCATAAACCATATGGATCCACCAGTGTCATTGCATGTCTGTTCATCTCACAAACCACATATGGATCCAGCAGAGTTCATTGCATGTCTGTTTTTTTCACAAACCACATGGATCCACCAGTGTCATTGCATGTGTTTTCTTTTCACAAACTACATGTGGATCCACCAGAGTCATTGCATGTGTGTTCTTTTCTTGAACCAAATATGGATCCACAAGTGTCATTGAATGTGTGTTCTTTTCATGAACCACATATGGATCCACCAGAGTCATTGCATGTGTGTTCTTTTCACAAACCACATATGGATCCACCAGAGTTACTGCATGTGTGTTCTTTTCACAAACCACATATGGATCCACCAGAGTTACTGCATGTGTGTTCTTTTCACAAACCACATATGGACCCCCTAGTGTCATTGCATGTGTGTTCTGCTCATAAACCCAACTAGAGTAATTGCATGTCTGTTCTTCTCACAAACCATATATGGATCCACCAGAGTCATTGAAATATGTGTTCTTTTCACAAACCACATATGGATCCACGAGAGATCATTGCATGTAGGTTATTTTCACAAACCACATGGGTCCACCAGTGTCATTGTATGTGTGTTCTTTTCACAAACCATATGTTGATCCACCAGAGTCATTGCATGCGTGTTCTTTTCATTAACCACAACTAGAGTAACTACATGTGTGTTCTTTTCACAAACCACATATGGATCTACAAGAGTTCATTGCATGTATATTGTTTTCATTAACCACATATCAATACACTAGTGTCATTGCACGTGTGTTCTTTTCATTAACCAGATATGGATCCCATAGTGTCATTGCATGTGTATTCTTTTCATTAACCATAACTAGAGTCACTGCATGTGTGTTATTCTCACAAACCACATATGGATCCACCAGTGTCATTGCATGTGTGTTCTTTTGATGAACCACATATGGATCCACCAGTGTCATGGAATGTGTGTTCTTTTCATGAACCACATATGGATCCACAAGTGTCATTGAATGTGTGTTGTTTTCATGAACCACAGCTAGAGTCATTGCATGTCTGTTCTTCTCACAAACCACATGTGGATCCACCAGTGTCATTGCATGTATGTTCTTTTCATGAACCACATATGGATCCACCAGTGTCATGGAATGTGTGTTCTTTTCATGAACCACATATGGATCCACAAGTGTCGTTGAATGTGTGTTCTTTTCAAGAACCACAGCTAGAGTCATTGCATGTCTGTTCTTCTCACAAACCACATATGGATCCACTAGAGTTCATTGCATGTTTGTTATTTTCATAAACCACATGGATCCGGCAATGTCATTTCATGTGTGTTCTTTTAATAAACCACAGCTAGAGTCACTAGATGTGTGTTATTGTCATAAACCACATGGATCCACCAGTGTCATTGCATGTCTGTTCATCTCACAAACCACATATGGATCCACCAGAGTTCATTGCATGTCTGTTTTTTTCACAAACCACATGGATCCACCAGTGTCATTGCATGTGTTTTCTTTTCACAAACTACATGTGGATCCACCAGAGTCATTGCATGTGTGTTCTTTTCATGAACCACATATGGATCCACAAGTGTCATTGAATGTGTGTTCTTTTCATGAACCACATATGGATCCACCAGAGTCATTGCATGTGTTTTTTTTTCACAAACCACATATGGATCCACCAGAGTCACTGCATGTGTGTTCTTTTCACAAACCACATATGGACCCCCTAGTGTCATTCGATGTGTGTTCTTTTCATAAACCCAACTAGAGTAATTGCATGTCTGTTCTGCTCACAAACCACATATGGATCCACCAGAGTCATTGAAATATGTGTTCTTTTCACAAACCACATATGGATCCACCACAGATCATTGCATGTAGGTTATTTTCACAAACCACATGGATCCACCAGTGTCATTGCATGTGTGTTCTTTTCACAAACCATATGTGGATCCACCAGAGTCATTGCATGCGTGTTCATTTCATTAACCACAACTAGAGTAACTACATGTGTGTTCTTTTCACAAACCACATATGGATCTACAAGAGTTCATTGCATGTATATTCTATTCATTAACCACATATCGATACACTAGTGTCATTGCATGTGTGTTCTTTTCATTAACCAGATATGGATCCCATAGTGTCATTGCATGTGTATTCTTTTCATTAACCATAACTAGAGTCACTGCATGTGTGTTCTTCTCACAAACCGCATATGGATCCACCAGTGTCATTGCATGTGTGTTCTTTTGATGAACCACATATGGATCCACCAGTGTCATGGAATGTGTGTTCTTTTCATGAACCACATATGGATCCACAAGTGTCATTGAATGTGTGTTCTTTTCATGAACCACAGCTAGAGTCATTGCATGTCTGTTCTTCTCACAAACCACATATGGATCCACCAGAGTTCATTGCATGTTTGTTATTTTCATAAACCACATGGATCCAGCAATGTCATTTCATGTGTGTTCTTTTAATAAACCACAGCTAGAGTCACTGGATGTGTGTTATTGTCATAAATCACATGGATCCACCAGTGTCATTGCATGTCTGTTCATCTCACAAACCACATATGGATCCACCAGAGTTCATTGCGTGTCTATTTTTTTCACAAACCACATGGATCCACCAGTGTCATTGCATGTGTTTTCTTTTCACAAACTACATGTGGTCCACCAGAGTCATTGCATGTGTGTTCTTTTCATGAACCACATATGGATCCACAAGTGTCATTCAATGTGTGTTCTTTTCATGAACCACATATGGATCCACCAGAGTCATTGCATGTGTGTTCTTTTCACAAACCACATATGGATCCACCAGAGTCACTGCATGTGTGTTCTTTTCACAAACCACATATGGACCCCCTAGTGTCATTGCATGTGTGTTCTTTTCATAAACCCAACTAGAGTAATTGCATGTCTGTTCTTCTCACAAACCATATATGGATCCACCAGAGTCATTGAAATATGTGTTCTTTTCACGAACCACATATGGATCCACCAGAGATCATTGCATGTAGGTTATTTTCACAAACCACATGGATCCACCAGAGTCATTGCATGTGTGTTCTTTTCACAAACCACATGTGGATCCACCAAAGTCATTGCATGTGTGTTCTTTTCATTAACCACAGCGAGAGTCATTGCAGGTCTGTTCTTTTTAGAGACCACATATGGATCCACCAGAGTCATTGGATGTGTGTTATTTTCACAAACCACATATGGATCCACTAGTGTCACTCCATTTGTGTTGTTTTCACAAACCACATATGCATCCATCAGAGTCACTACATGTGTGTTCTATTCAAAAACCACATGTGGATCGACCATAGTCATTGCATGTGTGTTCTTTTCATTAACCACAACTAGAGTCACTGCATGAGTGTTCTTTTCACAAACCACATATGGATCCACCAGAGTTCATTGCATGTCTGTTCTTTTTATTAACCACATATGGATACACCAGTGTCATTGCATGTGTGTTCTTTTCGTTAACCATATATGGATCCCCTAGTGTCACATGTGTGTTATTTTAATGAACCACATATGGATCCACCAGTGTCATTGAATGTGTGTTCTTTTCATGAACCACATATGGATCCACTAGAGTCATTGCATGTCTGTTCTTTTCATTAACCACAGCTAGAGTCACTGCATGTTTGTTCTTATCACAAACCACATATGGATCCACCAGAGCCATTGAAATGTGTGTTCTTTTCACAAACCACATATGGATTCACCAATGTCATTGAAATGTGTGTTCTTTTCACAAACCATAGCTAGAGTCATTGGATCTCTGTTCTTTTCACAAACCTCATATGGATCCGCCAGTTTCATTGCATGTGTGTTCTTTTCATTAACAACTGCTAGAGTCATTGCATGTTTATTCTTCTCACAAACTACATGTGGATTCATGAGTGTCATTGCATGTGTGTTCTTTTCATGAACTACATATGGATCCACTAGTGTCATTGCATGTCGGTTCTTCTCACAAACCACATATGGATCCACCAGAGTTCATTGCATGTCTATTATTTTCATAAACCACATGGATCCACCAATGTCATTGCAGGTGTGTTCTTTTAATAAACCATAGCTAGAGTCACTAGATGTGTGTTATTGTCATAAAGCACATGGATCCACCAGTATCATTGCATGTATGTTCTTCTCACAATCCACATATGGATCCACCAGAGTTCATTGCATGTCTATTATTATCACAAACCACATGGATCCACCAGTGTCATTGCATGTGTGTTCTTTTCACAAACCATATGTGGGTCCACCAGAGTCATTGCATGTCTATTCTTTTCACAAACAACATATGGATCCACCAGTGTCATTGAATGTGTGTTCTTTTCAGGGACCACATATGGATCCACCAGATTCATTGCATGTGTGTTCTTTTCACAAACCACATATGGTTCCACCAGAGTCACTGCATGTGTGTTCTTTTCACAAACCACATATGGATCCCCTAGTGTCATTGCATGTGTGTTCTTTTCATTAACCACAACTAGAGTCACTGCATGTGTGTTCTTTTCACAAACCACATATGGATCCACCAGAGTTCACTGCATGTATTTTCTTTTCATTAACCACATATGGATCCCCTAGTGTCATTGCATGTGTTATTTTCATAACCACAACTAAAGTCACTGCATGTGTGTTTTTCTCACAAACCACATATGGATCCACCAGTGTTCATTGCATGTGTGTTCTTTTAATGAACCACATATGGATCCACTAGTGTCATTGAATGTGTGTTCTTCTCATGAACCACATATGGATCCTAACCTTAGGAGAGCCCTAACCTTATCCCCTCAATGGTGGCCGTTAGACCGAGTCTTCTAGAAGGCACGCCCTAACACAGTTGTTCTGCATGACGATTGTTACATAACGTTCGATCGGGGCGCTTGGACGATTGGATGGTCTTCTTAAGAGCGATCCACGAGTAGGCTGTTCTGCGATATTATTGGCAACGCTTACTCCCTGCTTGCTCTGTACAAACTGGCAACACCGGGCGCTCCCCTTCTGCGAGTCTCACGACTCACGAGTTCCTAGGGCCATATGCCAATGTCACATCCCTTTCACTTCTCTTCCTTTTCGTATTTCTCTTTCTTCCCCTCGAAGCCACTTTCCCCACTTCTCTCCCATCCAGCCGTAGCCACAAGCCAACGGTGCCTCTAGCTATCCGTCCCGCAGCCACACCTAGGCCCCACCATCCACCCCCCTCTCGCCATGGGTTCAAGGGGAGACGGTGAGGAAACATGTCATGACGACAGGGATGGTGATTTCTATGTGAGTAGTCTCATCACCATCTCTATCATCTATGGCCAATTATCTATTTTGAGATAGATCTACTATGTTTACTCATGCGTGTATGATGTGTTAGGCAAACCAGATGCTGTACGACTCCGACTATCACGGTTTAGCGGATGAACATAGTCCTCCGCTATGTAAACATGGATATGTGCCCACTAAATTTGTAGCGCTCGAAGGACAAAACACAGGCAAGAGGTTTTTATGGTGTCAAGGACATCGTGCAATGATGCAAGGCAGAAGTTGCGGTGTTGTCAAATGGGTAGATCCAAAGTGGCCCAAATCGATGCAGAAAACACTGGACAAACTATGGGATATGACTGTCGAGTTGAAAGAATCCATAGTCAACTCACTTCTTGACAGTTCTGAGATGAAGCTATGGGACCCAGTTGACACAACCAAGATTAACCGAGATCTCACGAGGGTGCAAGACAAGGTTAGCAAAGTCGAGAAGGAGAGGGATGTGGCGTTGGCCCTCAAGGCTAAAGCAGAGCAAGAACTGACTCCATCATGGAATGATATTCACCCGGCCAAAGTCCTGCAGTTTACAACTATGAGTATTGACAAGTGCATGAGGATAAATGCAGAGAAACAATTGAAGCTGTGCAAGGAAGATGCTAAAAGGAAGGAGCAGACGATTCGATCCTTGCTCTCGCAGGAAGATGCGCATCGGGCTAAGATTAGGAAGATCAAGGAGATGTGTGATAACTAGTTCTATTTAGCTTGAGCTTCGTACTTTTTAAGTTGTAATAGTAGTACTTGTACATACTAGCGGTCTGAACTAGTGGTCCCGGAGTCCTGGGAGAAAAAAATTGGTCGCCCGTTAATCTGTCTTAACTCTGCATCACTTCCTTTTGTCTGATGATGGTGGTACTCTAACATTGGTGGTTTGTTTAAACGTAATCTACGTGGATTTGACTGCATGCAAATGGCACAACCACAATTTATAAAGTGGAAGCACGTGCAACAATTAAAACAAGTTGCTGCTTCGTGGAGTGTAGCAGCTTAAATAATTTATTTCTATGCCACTTACATTTCATCGAATTTGGATACCTCCTGCCCCTAGGCAATCGTGGAACCGGTGCTGCGTGTTTTCAGATAGTAGTGGCACAATCACAATTTTGGATTCAACTATTGAATCGGGCGTTTCCAAACCCTAAGTCACAGTACATTTTACTCCGAGAACATGTGTAGATTGTTTCACCCGACAAGTTCCATGCATGGAGCTCCAGAATTTAACCGAATTACATATATATAGGTTCAAGTTCAAAACAATACTATGCATCTTCATTTCCAGAAGCCTTCTTCCCTAGCCTGGGTGCCAAGATTTCACGTCCACTGGCTTCTTCATTTTCGCCTTCTTCCTCTTCCTCGATGCCAATTTTCTTAGCTTCACGTACTCTGCATCGCCGGGACAGTCAGCACCAGAATCGTGTCCAGCATCATCTTTCGACTCATTTTTATTTTCTTCGGGCAGCAAAATGACTGACCCGACAGTCATGTTTCTAACCTTGCGGCACTTCCTGTCAAAAAAACAAGAATGTTGCATAACTGCCTAATATCTACAGAGTAAATAAAACAAAAATTATAATTCAGCACAAACATGCGAACCCCAAGAGACTTTTGCTGACGAGGAGCTAATTGGGTTGAAGCGACCACCCTGTCCAAGAATAGAAGGGCGACTCCCATTTGTAGCAGCTTTCACATCCAGTACATCACAATTCACATCAAATATGCAAGCCGAAACATAACTTTTCATCAACCCAATTAGCTGACTGTCACACACTAGAGGAACCATGATGCCACGCTCATCCATGAAGCTGAACTTTGCAGTCTGCTTCGGCCATATTTCATCATGATTATGCAGAGCAGCAACCATACCAGAGATAGTGCAGATCTGCACAAGCGCTTCTTCCATCGTGATACAATAGTGTCCATACCACTTGCCCTTCACCCTTGCTGATTTAGAGTCGTACCTGAAGAGGACTACCGTAACCAGGTAAGGGTGGTCCACGGAGATCCCACTTGACAGAAAATTGTGGACAAAATATGTTTGTCAGCGTTGGGCTAATAAACAATTTTAGGTTCAGTAGCCATCTAGCAGTTATAGTTAGTGCGAATAGCAAAGAGAAGGGTAGATCACCTGCATGTATCTAGAACTTCTTCTTCCTTGGTAGTAGGATCTGCCATCCTCCAAGCTGCTCAGCTCGTCGGCGGCGGAGGCAGGCTAGAGCCTCGCAACGGTGGCTACGACATGCGTCATTGGAGCTCGGGATCAGCGAATGGGCGCAACAACTGGGCATAGCAACTTGGCGCCGGAAGTCAAATGTCCGAAGGGATCATTCTGCCCAGAGGTGGATTTTGACGCCGCCGGTGCTAGGAGAAAGGAGGGAATGGATTTGTGAAATTGGTCAACGCATCCAATCCACTTAGTTCCTCGATTTGCCTAAGAGGTTGTCGCGTTGGCGCTCGCGTCACAGACAGATGACCGACATGTGGGTCCCAACCGTCTACTTCACGGGGCAGTTTAATGGAATGTTTGAATTTTGCAGGGGTGAGATGAGTTTGCCTCGAAATGGCCCCTCTCAGTAGTTGGCATCCCAACTTTACGAAACACGGCAATTACAGGGAACTTGGGTACCGCGATGCACTCGCCCACGAACTTTCAGGCGCAAACGAACAATCCCACATTTCCCGTGCGTGAATTATCTGCACGGTAGTCCCGGTCGAAGCGGCTACGGCACTCGTACGCTTCGTGACCCCAGTAGCCACATATCTGGCAGCTCGACCTCCACTTCATGTCGCTACCTCCACCGTTGTTGCGACCGTTGCCGCTGTTGCATCCATTGCCACCGTTGCGGCCATCTTGGCGACCACCTCCACCGTCGTTGCCTCCATAGTTGCCGCCGTTGGGGTGGCCTTGTCCTTGCTTGCCACCATTGCCAGGAGGACAATTTCCCCTTGATACAGAGGAGGATACTCTGGCGCACGCTGGCGGCTAGGGTTGCCATATGGGGTGCCATAAGGGGCACTATATCCATGCTACGCTGCTTTGGACAAAGAGGACCACCCGCCCTTAGCCTGAGCCTGCTGATCCTGGAGGGACTCATACGAGAGGATGGCGCAGTAGAACTCGTGGTACGGAATCGATTTGAAGCCGAAGGTGAGCGTGGCGGCGATGGAGTTGTACGCAGACCCGAGCCCAGTGACGATGTAATCGACGAGCTCGTCGTTGTGGACGGGGGATCCGCCGGCGGCCATGGCATAGGCAAAAGACTTCATCTTGTGCATGTACGCGGCAGCAGAGAGATCCACCTTACGAGTGGAGGATAGTTGACATCGGATGTGGCGCACATTAGCGCGACTATGGGCACCATTCTTGGTGTGGATGCCGTTCCACACCGCAGTAGCGATCTTGCAACCGATGAGCTTGTTGGCGATGACAGGCTCCATGGAGCCGAGGAGATAGACGATGACCTTTTGTACGATAGACCACTAGCGCGTGTACTCCATGTTCACGACGGTGATGGCGTTGTCCCCCTCTCCCTAGGTGACGGTCTTCTTGGGCGCCGTGACGTTCTCGTCGAGATGATGGTGAAGGTCTGCGCCGACGAGGTTCGGGAGGAGGAGGACCTTCCATAGGGCAAAGTTGCCCGCCTCTAGGCGGACGGAGACCGCCGGGAACACCACCTGTGACCTGACGGATGCGGTTGACGATGAGGCGATCACCCCGATGGACTCCAAGAGGGAGAGAGCGGAAGACATCATCATGGCGGCGGCAGAGAGAGATCGCGACGGCGGCAAATGAATCTCGTGGTAGAGACGGAGCGGACTTGCGGCGGCGGCGGAACTGGCTCTGATACCAAGTTTGAAGAATAGGTTTAGAGTTTCGTGGGGTCTAAGCCTCCACCTCTCCTCTATTTATATACTTCGACAGGGTACAACACAATTACAATACGTATGGGTATAGGACCTCACATACGTGTTCAAGACGGTTTCTAACAGGGAGAACCATGGCTTACCCTAGAAGCGTAGCTGAGTCATAGACGATGGAGGCAACTACGTAGTCAAAGCACGGGAGGGGGCCAGCTGATCCTACCACCGCACCACGGTGCAGGAGGCCATGGCAAGCCAGGCCAGCAGTCGCACCACACCACCAGGAGGTCGTGGGGGTCCTGGAGGTGGACATCGGCGTTGGGACAGAGGAGCAGTAGCATGGGAGATCATTGTAGAGATCATGGTCGACGTAGAGGATGATGTAGATGACATAGGGAAGTAGCCAGAGGCGCAGGTCCGAAGTCGTCGTACCGGTGGACCAAGACATAGGGGCTAGGGTTTCACGACAACGTGCGAGGGTGCAGGTGCATCGCGGTGTAGCGGGAGTAGGGTAGTGTCAGGATGGAGAGTAACCGGTGGAGGAGTTCCTGGCGAGGCAGCAAAGGCGGGTGGCGGCGCCGGAGCAGCCCCACTAAGCCGAACCGCAGGGAGCTAGGGTTAGTCGTGGCATCGCGCTCGGGGCGTAGAGAGGGGTCGCTGATGTGGAGTTGGTAGAGGGGATGGTGGAAGAGCTTCAAGGGTCGACGGCGGTGGCGAGTACTTCTGGTACCGGCCAGAGCGATAGCTGGCGGCGGCGACGGCATCGTGCGCACGGGTGACGCGCGGGAGGGGACATACAGCGGGGCGAGTCTGGGGGGGGGGGGGGGAGAAAGAGAGTGAGAAATGGGGGTTCGCTCAGGGGTTGTTGACCCGGTCCAGCTGGACTTGTTAGGCTGGCCACAAACATTTTTAAACTTAGGCCAATTAGACCTTAAAATTGTTGTCCTAAAAAGGATCTTAAAATCATAACTTCTCACAATTTTCCTAGCATCATCGATCGGCGGCATGCAGTTTCGGTTGCTTGGATCAATTTCTGCATAGCTCCTCCTCATCGTCTTGATGGACAAAACCTCCATAGAAACAGGAGAGACGAACGAGCATAGAAAAACTTGTATGTGTGTTGGATCTTGCGTGAGCCGCACCACCGTGCAGATGAACCGATTCTTGGACACTTCGGGGAAGTGTCGCAAAAGATTAAATCTTTCAGGGCAATTTGAACAAAGTGCCTCCAGAGCTATATAGTTTTATAGGGCACTTTGAAAAACTACCTCTAAAAGTCTAAAACTATATAGCTTTTATGGCACTTCTCGAAGTGTCCTAATAGCTAAGTATTTCGAGGCAATTTATTCAAAGTGTCCCGAATTGTAGGTGCATTTAGGGCAATTTATTTAAAGTGCGCCTAATTAGAACTTTTAAGGCACTTTGGCAAAATGCCCCTACCAAAGTGCCCTAAGATCCTTACCGTGGCCTAGTGTCGGCTACATGACAAATGCTACTAGTACATTCATAGATCACGCGTTGCTCGGCACGGCGACCCCAGCCTCAATGTTGATGATGTACTCGATCTCATCTGCGACCTCCTTCATGGACGGCCGGTTCTGCCGACGCTCCTCGAGGCAACCGAGCGCCAGGAACCCGAGCGCCTTCATCGTGTCGAGCTCCAATTGCGTGGCAGAGTTTTTCATCGCCGCGTCCGCCACATCCAGGAGTCGCTCCTCATCCGCCGCCCGCTGTACATGCACGGCAAGGTTGACATCGTCCTCGCCACGAGCAAAGTCGATGGCCCGCTTGGACGTGAGCAGCTCCAGCAGCACTACCCCGAAGCTGTACACATCGCTCTTGTCCGTGAGCTGGTAGTTCCGGTAATACTCCGGGTCAAGATACCCGAGAGTCCCCTGAGCGCACGTGGAGACGTGGCTCAGCCCCGGCTCCGCTAGCCGGGACAGCCCAAAGTCGGAGACCTTGCCATCCAGATGCTCGTCGAGGAGAATGTTGCTTGACTTGATGTCCCGATGGTAGATCGGCGGCGAGGCGGAGAAGTGCAGGTAAGAGATGCCCTCCGCCGTCTGCCTTGCGATGGCAAGGCGCCGCCGCCACGGGAGCGACGGCAGGCTCATGCCGCCGTACAGGTGATCCGCGAGCGTGCCATTGGGGATGAACTCGTACACCATGAGCGGCTGCTCGAGGTCGACGCAGCAGCCGAGGAGGCGAACGAGGCTGCGATGGTTCACCTGTGACAGCACGCGCACCTCGTTCAGGATCTGGTCCGTGGACTTGGTGTTGCCGACCTTGGCGCACTTGACGGCCACCAGGGTGCCGTCCGCGAGGACGCCCTTGTAGACTTCGCCGTAGCCGCCAATGCCGAGGAGGTTATCACACGAGAAGTTGGCCGTGGCACGCTTGAGCTCCCGGCTGGTGAAGTTCTTGGCGGTGCGGCTGCTCGAATTGTTGGCGTTCAGGATCTCCTCGCGCTCCTTGGCCAGTGTCTCCCGGGCTATTCGGATGCGCCGCTGCCGCCGGTAGAAGAAAAGCCCTGCCGCAGTTACGAGTAGAGCGCCGCCCAGGCCGCACACTATCCCTGCATTGCAAATTCGTAACTCGTCATCAGTTCGAAGGAACGGATCCAACGATTTAGGACATGTATCAGTTTTCAGTTTTCCAAAACGGCTATGGAGATCTTGTGCGGTCAGAGATTTGACATTTCCGTAGATCGAGTAGTACTCCCTCCGTCCTAAAATAAGTGATGTGAGTTTGTCTAGATTCGTGTACATACGAATCTAGACAAACTCACGTCACTTATTTTAGGACGGGAGGAGTAGTAAATAGCTCATGTATCCTATAGTTCTATGGCGAGATATTTGATCATTTGCCTCACTTTACTCTGAAATTTAATCATTTGTCACATTAACAACCACATGTCAGTGATACAGAGTGAAGCAAATGATCAAATTGCAAAATAAAACGGGCCAAATTGTCAAATCTCTCGTTCTATGGCAGCCGCCGTGACCGGCACGACGATGTAGACCGCGGATGTTAGGCCACCGGAAATGATTAGGCCACGCACTTATCATAACCGGGCAGCATGGGCATGGGTCGTCAACCGGAAAATATGCGTACCATCTCGACAGCCATTGCACACCAGTGCAAGATATCATAGAAAATTTCCATGCAGTGCTCCACGTTTTAAGAAAGCCACCAATGTTGACCTAGGTCATCGATGCTGATGTAAACCAATTTTCCTAGCGAATAAAGGATGACTTCTCGTGTGCACATGAGTTGTCGAGGGAAACGGCTGACCAACTTTCAGCTCTATCCAAATCCAGTGTTGCCCTCCTAAAGAAAATCCAAACACAATTGACTAACCACAACACAGTTTGCTGCCTGAGAGCATGGCTCTAATAGCACCTCTATCCAACACCCTTAAAAAGGCAAATATGAGCGTCAGACACTATTTTTATCACCTAAAAACTCTGGCCGAACCGAACCTACAAACGCTTTCGCTCATATTTTTTTTTAGAAAACTCGGCCTGCATCTCCTATAATTACTTGGCCGTGCATCCGGCTCCTAAAAATATCTCCCCCGGCCGCCCACCGACACACCATCGAACATCGTGCACCCTCCCCCCTCTGCAGGCTCACCACAGTCCCCAGTTTTCCTGTAGGCTTCGCCGACCCTATCCGCGCTGTCGCTTGCTGCCGTAGTCGGAATCGGGCCGAATCAATCCGCGGGTTCGACCACAAATCCGTCGATGCCGGCGCCGGATTCGACCAACCTAGGCCATGGCGAGTCACGTTTCAGCCGGATCCGAGCCGCCCCACATCTCCGATATGTCTTCCTCCACCAAACGCCATCGAATCTCGCCGACCTCAGGGTTGCCGCCGTCTCGAGCGAACAACGCGTCAGTCTAGGCTGCGGGGAGGTCGTCGGAGCTCCGGCACCCGCGCCGGTGCAAGCCGCGTCCTCGGCTTGTCATCTCGGCATCGCAACTAGGTGAATTTTACCCCCTTTATTGTGAAAAGCTCATAAATTTCGAGTGAATAAACATGTTCATTCATCTTCGTAGCTCGGTGAAGAAGGTTAAGAGAGAATCAAAATGGTCGGAGGACGAAGACAACGATTTGTACTTCGCGTGGCATCACCAAACACTCGTTGATAATGCATTATTCGAAGAAAATGGAGCCAACCGATCACTACAACATTTTTTTTAGAAAATTCCATGAAAACTTTAATAAAAAAAACAAGTGGAGAACCTAGATCATTATCATGACTTAAGAATAGGTGGCATTTTCTATTGATGCGCTCTAATATGCATAACTAAACACTAGGTGGTCGGTACTAGAAAAACCAAATTTGTCGGGTATTTATGATAACATTTTATCTATTCCTATGACTATGTATCGATCTATATGAATTGTGAATGTTATATTATGTATTTATGTGCTCAAATGCAACAATTATATCGAACTTTAGGAGTATGGCTTGGAACGCCCAAACTTTAGATGATGAAATTTGTTTTACTAAAATGATAGTGGTGCTCTAAGCAAGTGAAATTGGAGACAACGGATTTACGAGTAACGGCAAGACTAAAGGTAATCACCTGCGATGAGAGGCGCATGATTGGATCCCCCACAGTCTCCAGCACGCTCGCAATCAGACAGATCTGCGCAAGAGAAAACACACAAACGATGATCTAAACCAACTCAAGTTTAAAACTTTAAATTCAGCGGTAGCGTTGCCAATGATTTTACCAACGTACTCTGCTGGCACGCGCCGGCGAGGGGGTTCCACACGAGCCCGGGGACGCAGAAGCAGCGACGCCGCGCACTGGCGGGGGCGAGCGGGTCGTCAGAGCAAGTAGCGTTGCCCCCGTCCTCGCAATCAGCCTGCGTCTGGCACAGGGGCTCCCTCGGCGTCGCCCACTGCAGCTCCAGACCGAGGCGGCTGCCCCACGTCGCTGCCGTCTCCGTGGCGTCGAGCCCCACGAAGCTGGTGTAGGCGCTGCAGTACTCCGGCGACGCGCGGATTCTGTACGACGTCGACGAGCCGCCCGCCACGAAGGTGCAGCAGAGCGGCAGCGGGGAGCAGGGCGAGCCCGTGGCGTTGGCGTAGACGTGGCAGAGCGAGTTGGAAGAGCAATTCAGCGGCGACTGCAGCAGCGCGGCCGTGCAGTTAAGCAGCATGATGGTATTCGAAGAACTCACGTTGAACGGCAGCGAAGGGTCGAGCTGTACGCCGCGGCCGACCGGCGCTCCCACCGATACGCACGTGTCCTTGGACACCAAAGGCGCGGGGGAGACGACCAGCCGCTGTGCCGCCGGGGAGATGGAAGTTATCGGGTACGATGTGTCGTTGAGCGTGTCGAAGAAGAGCGTGGATGTGTTGGCCACGCACCGGACCTTGTACGCCGGGTCGCCGCAACCGTCCGCCGTGCTGAGTGGGTACGGCACAGCCGTCGAGCCGCACGGGAGGCAAACTCGGGCATGGCCACCCAGCGGCAACAGGGCGAGAATGGGGGTGGCAACCTGGAAAAGGAAGAAGAGGAGACCACGACGCACAAACAGGGTGCTCGCCATTGCTTCAAGCGTTGGTGACTCTTTGCCGTTGTCTCGGCTCGTTGCCGATCCGCGAACGATTTAAGACTCACACGCCTTGGTAGCCGCCTTGACTTCCCCATCTGGAAGCTTATCATGTTTTTTTTTTTTTTAAATGGTATGCATATCAACATGTTGAAAGCCAAGAAGCCGTTCACGTCTAACAGAGCAACTCTAGTAGAAATCGTAAAACAAACCATCACCTAATTATTTTTCCAATTGCAATTCAGAAAGAGATGATAAGAGCATCTTCGGTTGCTTTCACCAAACGGGGGCACGCATGTTCTAGGCCTCGTGCGCCAAACCGGCCAGTAAAAAGTCATGAATTTTAATTAAAATAATCATAAAGTTTAAAGGCTAATAGTTTAAAGTTCTTGTCACCTCTTCGCCGTGGTTGATCGCCGGCCAAAATAACAGAACAGACGTACGAATGAACTAAAAGAAAATATTGTCGATCCCTGTTGCCTGTGGTTCCACCTCTAGATCGATGGTATCCGCATTCGCATCCATGTCGTGCTCGTCCGTTGCTGATGCCGATGCCTCCAACGCCGCTTTCGCTGTGGCACTTTCTTGTAGGATCATGTCGCGGTAGTACATGTGCGCCGCAAGCACCTGAGGGACCATCCTCGACGTGTCGGCCGTCAAGATGAGGAAGTCCTCCTTCCTTTTCTTCACAGTGACCCTCTCCCTCTCGGTGCTGACCCTCTCCTTCTCGATCACGATCTTCTCGTCATCCTTGGACTGTCGTAGAAGAACTATGGGGAAGATGGCGGTGAGCTCCCCGTATGCAGCCCGGTCGTACGCTCCTCCCTTGGCCGCCACTGTGTCCGATGGCGGCGCTCGCGGAGAGTACGGCAATGTGCGCCGCGTTCGTGAACATCGTTTTCTTCATCTCCGCTTTCTGTCGCCACCCCCTATGCTCCGCCATCGTGAACCGACGATGGACCGTGATTTCCTCCCACTGCTCTTGTGTCTTGTTATCTGGCTTGACCTTGGTTGGCGGCGGAGCCTTCCGTGGCTTGCTGAAAGACGCCTTCACGCCCTTTGTACCGGTCGGCTTCACGCCCTTCACGCCCTTCATATTAGCCCGCTTCAGCGCCGCCCTAGGTGGCTTCAACGCCATGGATGAGAGGAGGGTGTAAATGGAGGGAAAAGCATTCGTCCTAGGCGAGCTCCCGGTGGGAAAAGCGTTCGTCCGACGCGCCTAAAGCATCCTTGTGTAGCCGAGATGGCCTCGATGCGCCGGACAGTGTATTGAACTGTGCCAAACGAAAACAACTCTTGGGGCACACGGCTGAAAGCGTGCCTCTGTCCGACGTGCCCCAAAGCCTTTGATGGACGGTTCGAGGGTCGTGACTGGAGAAGATCTAAGGGCTTGGTCGGCCAAGGAGGGAAGGTACTTGCTCGGCTACACGACTGGTGCTAGGCTTCGTAGGAAAGATGGGTAGAGAAAATATGGGAAAAAGAAAAACTAAAGGTTCATTGACATGTAGCTCTCGGGTTATGTTGGAGCCAATTTTGCGGTAGCAACTTTTGTGGTAGGCTAGAGTTTCACTTATGCAGGACCGTCCTTTTGTGGCCATAATTTGAAGCAGCTTTTCTTATTTTTTGCTGCAACTATCTTGTTTTTCAAGAACCGATACGAACTCAACCATCTCGGCGGAATTGCTACAATGGAACAACATGTGGTTTCTTGTTAACGAGCACTATGTAAGTAGTAGAGAGGATCTCGAAGACATTAGAAGATTCGTTGAACGAGCTTATCTGGGATGATATTTCTACGTCCCAGCCAAGAGTGTCAAATTCTATATGCCGCAGTTGTGGTGCCGAACTGGAGCACCGCGAACCCTGGGGGAAATTGGGCCTAGCCCTGTTCCGTCACCAACAGTCCTTTTAGTTTCTTTTCGGTTTAGTTCGGGTTTTTCTGTTCGGTTTTCTATACTAACAGTCTTTTTTGTTTCTGCTTTTTTTGTCGGTTCTTTCTGCTTTTGCTGGTTTTTCTTTTTCCTGTTCCTTTTTTGTGATTCGTTTAATTTGTTCTGCTTTCTATTCCTTTTTCTCCTTTTTTTTCATTGTTTGTGTGCTTTTATCATATTAAAATTGTTATAAACTTTAATTTTTTACTAGCTTTCAAACAATATTTCATTGATTCCAAAAATTATGTTAATAGTGAATATTCAAAATATTCTAGAGGTTTAAAAAATTGTACATCGATTTTGAAAATATGTTCACGATTTTGATTTTCTTTTTACTAATTTTGAAAAAAATGGTCGCAACTTTGGCAAAACTCATGGTATTGAAATAGGTTCATGATTTGGAAATGAGAGAGGAAAGGTCAGTGGGTTGTGGGGTTTGATGGGCCGGCACGTTAGGTTGGAAGTCAATGAATCTTGTAGTTCCTTGGCGATTTTGGCTATACAAAGGGTAAAGAGAGATTTTTTTTGCTGTATTTGTGTGCGATAACCTGCAAATGTTTTTATTCCCTTGGAAGCTTCACTCTCTTGAAAACTACACAACTCCACAACTCTATGCAGCTACGTTTCGCATCTAAACAGTGTTTTGAAGTAGTGTACTTTATAGGTTGCTGGGTGAAGTGGAGATTATAGAAAAGTGTTCGCGAACTACTAAACTAAAGAAACTAGTGAACTCTAAAGTGATGAACAAGCAAGAGAGAATTAAAGTATGGTTCATAAGAAACATGGTGTGTAGGTGTGTTGGTCAAGTTATATGGAGTAGATTACCCATCTACATGTGGTGGTCCCTCATATACTGTTGTCTCCCAACTCGACCATTAGCATAAGACTACTCAATTATCCTACCTCCCATCACAAGATTAATTTCCCTGCCACAGCGATGGAAGATATTTAAGATCATAAGGATCGGACCAAAGCCTTGAAGTTTAATGGACAACTGTTTCTCCTACATGTAAGTGTGTCTCAAGAGATATCAACCGTGTCATCCAGGGGTCAAATGATTCGCACAAGATACCCATCTACGTCATGTGTGCTATGGGGAGTAGGATGCCTCCAACTACACATATGGATTGGCGCATTCCAATCATTAAGATAATAACATGAGTAGAGGCACACAAATAATAAGTACATTCATATAACTAGATCATAAGATGTAACATCCCAAATTTTTCTAAAGTTTTGGATTATTAAATTTAACAAATGGAGTTGATTGAAGTTCTTGATTTGTTGAAAATTCTGAAGAAACTAAAAAAGAAACTTTCGAAAATCATCAATTCATTTTTGTGCATTTCATGGTTTGAAAACTTCTTGATAAAAATCTAGGAGGCTTTGTGCATATAAAGTATCTAAGTAATGCTTTTGGAAAATCTAAAACAATGCCATAATGGAAATATTTGTGATATTTTAATTTTAAAAACAAATATTTTGGTGGAGAACAAGATAATCTTTTATCCTATATTGGATAACATTATTTTACAAATTCGACCAAGTTTAAATCAATTTCAATAGATATTTTAAAAACAGTCAGAAAAGAAAAAGGAGAAATCAACCTAAAAAAGAGGTTGACCTAATAGGTCAGCCGAGCCCAAGCCAAACCAGCCCAAGCAGCACCGTCCCACGACCCCTTTCCCTCTATTCTTTTTCCCTTCTTTCCTAACCTCTCTTCCATGATATCATAAATGAACACCACCCAACACTCCCACGTCGCTCACGAGCCCCACTCCTGCATGCCAAGCGATCCCCTTCAAAGTCCCTCCACCTCTCTCTATTTCCCCACCCCTCTCTCAACAACACGCCACCATGTTGCACAATTATATTGCTGGAGCTCCGCTACCCATCGCCACTCTGACTATGATTCCACCAGGACCCTTCCAATGGAATTCGTCCATGTGGCCAGCTCGTTTGAACAAACCCTCTCGCTCGAATTAGATTATTAGTTTAATAGAAAACCCTTATAACTTCAAAACATCATCACTTTAATTCTGTAGGTCCAGAAATTTAAAATAAAATATCCCGATAATCCTTATAACATTTAAAAAGTTATTCCGCTGTTATTTTTTAACCTTTTTAATAATGTAATTTTAACAATATTATAGAAATGCCATTAATGTATTAGGGGCATATATTTTATTATACAAATGACTTTAAAGTGATTCTTTTTAAAAATGTACTTACTAAAGTCCTCTGTCATGTAGAACCACAAAATAAAATATTTAAACAAGATAGGTATAATTGTGAAGTTAAGCTTCTAAAAATACTATATTACAAATAGTTACAGTCATTTTACCCTAAGGCTTTACACATTTTATTTTTGGAATAATAATATTTTCCTAAAAATTTCTCAAGATAAAACAATTAATTTTCATTCATAACAGATTTTGTTGTATTGCATATGTTTGTTGTTTTGTTTATACATTCAGAATTCATTGATTATATAGATTGCCCGGAGTGCAACCATTGATTATTGTGAGAAGTGTGTGATCACCAAGGCAAGTTCTCTTCGATCAAAATCTTAGACACTTATTGTATGTTTTAAATGTTTATATAAAAGGAGTGTGTACACATGTACTTGAATTAAGATGTGATATGAAATCTCGGACATGATACACTACAAGGAAAGTTGCCATCCGCAATGATTTGTTCCGTTGAGCCTTCTACCATGATTTTGTTCATTTTCTTATTGTAGATGGAATTGTTTATCATTTTCATGGGTCTCTACTGTCTCTATTGGAAAACAACCCTTGGGGAATGCGACTGGACGCATGCCTCTGTCTGACGTGCCCCAAGTGAAGAAGATATTTCCTAGAGGCAAATAATAAATATTTTATTATCATATCTCGAACAAGTTCATAACAAGTTTTATATTGTGCTATAACTGTATCAATAGGAAACATTGATATATGTGTGGTATGTAAACAAACCAGATCCCTAGTAGCCTCTATTCAACTAGTTGGTTCAGCAGCCGATGATCAAGGTTTTCTGATCATGGAGATTTCATGCCAGTTGACAATAAAGTCATATCATTAAGGAATTATATGATGAACATTACCCACATAAGTATTACAACATGATCTAGTCACATGGTTCATCATTGTAATAGTTAGAGACGAAGTGACCTTCTCCTTAGACTACGAGATCATATTAATCACTAACTCGAGAGGATGCTTTGATCACGCTAACCATCATGTCCGTAACTAGGTGACTATATAAGGGTTTATTGGTTATTTCAAAGAACTACTTGAGGCCTGTGTATCAAGATCAGGATTTGTCCACCTGTGTGACGGAAAGATACAATGGGCCCACTCGGTGAGATTGTATCCAATAAGATGTAGCATATGACTAGGTCGTGGGGATACAATATCAAGATAACGAGTTAAGTTGACTTGTCGGTTACGAGATTAGTATGTTGATACTAAATATCAAATCTCGGACAAGTCATGTATCGAAGATACAAAGGGATATGACACTGAGTTATGGCTATCCCGGTCCCGCTATTGATCATTGGTCGAAGAGACATTTCGATCATGTTGTGTGATGTTCCCGAACCGTAGGATAACATACTTAAGAATCTAACGATATTTAGAGATTACTATGGAAGGAAGGGATCACCGATGAGAAATAAATATTGGAATAGTTCCGAGAAGAGGGTTATCAGAACAGTTCCGAAGAGGATCCAAAGATGTTTGGAAAAATAAAAATACTAAAAGGTGTTTCAGATAAATAGACAATTTATAACATGCATTTATATATGTTAATTATGAATTAATGTATATTAAATAAATATTTAAATTATTATTTATGGGGAAACTTCCTGCATTGGGCTGAATCCCCGGAGGGAAACAACCAGAAGGAAGCCACCCCAAAGGGCAACTCACACCGACGTAGTAGGGGGGCCCTACACGGCCCACATGCGGATGGGCGGGCATAGGCAAGCGATGTGTGGGTGGTCTCTAGCCAGCGGACTATGCTCAGCCAGCCCACGCAATGCGGGTGAGCGGGCCCAGTCGCTGGGGCGCTGGTAGGCCGCGCCAGGCCCACCAGGCCGACACCGCCCCGCTAGGTCGCTGCCTCGCTACCAGATGCTGGCTGGGCCGATGCACTCAAATGGGACATCGTGAGATGAAGCGGCCTGAACCGACCATACGCGTAATCCTACGTGAGACTGGTTCCATGCTTGATATACATCTTGTATTGTATAAGTGGCGAGTGGGTGTCTGTCTCTCTCACAATAGTTAATATAACATTTGCGAAAGAATGCCCCACGAGGGGAGTAATAAGACAACTACTAGATCAATGTTGTGGTTGATGTTTATAGTTATGAACGGTTCTATCTCAAAAATTCCTAGCAGCCACGTAAACCTTGCAAGAAATAAAATATAGACATCTAACTTTATATTGCAGGAGGGGGTAATGTAATGTGATGTGGTCAAATGCATCAATACACTTCATGGTAAATAAATTAATGGAGCCATGAACTTGGCTTCTTGCTGGCGACGCATGATGGAGATCAAGTCGCAAAAAACCATGTCATATCACACATTACAAATTTCATGTGATGTTATTTTGTATGCATCTTATTTGTGCTTAGATGTATTAGATACACTATGGTACCATTAATAATATGATCCGTAATATAACACCAATATTAGTGTTCTCTGTAAAGTGTGCACCACCAATAAAGTTCGCGTTATGAAGTAGGCCGTGATGATCGGGTGTTAGACATCTCTGCATTTTTATACGGTGGGGGCAAGCCATGTATGCACTGCAAATACACTTAGGTTAAATTGGCGAGCCTAGCATATACAGAAATGGCCTCGGAACACGGGAGATTGAAATATTAAGCACGAGTCATATGAATGATGTGACCGACGGATATAGTCTACCGTGGCAGCTGTGTCAAAGGTCGTGATGATCGGGGATGGCACAGTGTAAAGGGATCGTGTAATCCCTGAAACTATCTTAGGGATGAAAGTTTCCATGGGAGTTCAGTTGATAATGTGATTATAAAGTAGAATTCAAATTGTGAACTTAGTCTTATGTCCTGCAAATGTGTTTGTAGATCATGTCTCTCTAGTCAACATATAAAATGCGTGGAGTGATGTCGCTAGAGGACAAGCTTGCGTTAGATGGGTCCAACTTCATAGACTGGTATCTACGCCTAAGGGAGGTCCTCATCACTTATGACTTACTCTTCACCATATCGGAACCACTAGGAGAGGTTCGAGATGATGATGCAACTGAGGATGAAGAAGACGAGTTTCGCGATTGTCGTGACTTGTTTATCTACGTCTCAAAGACCATATGACAAGGGGTAACCTCGGCAGTGCCCATGGTTTTGGACTTAGGGTTTCATGGAAAAGAGAATGCTAGGGATTTTATCGGCTGATTAGACAAACAAGGGAGTTTAAGTCGTCTGATTATTGGGGAGAGTATGCACTATAAGAAAAGTTGGCTTTTACAACGGACGATTTTCGTGGTTGAAGGCCCATTTTTTCGTGGCTAAAAAGTCTTCTATGACGGATGCCCATCGTGGTAAAAGCCCCGTCACAAAAGAATCTACCACAGTTTTTTACTGACCGTGGCGGACCGCACCCTTCAGCCACGAAAACATGTTCCATCGTAGATCTATTTGCCAGCCGTGTTGACTGCCGACGTCATGCAAAATGCCACGTGGCAAACATCGTTAACGCCCAGTTACCGCCGTTAACGGCCACATAAACTGTGGTAGAAGCTAGGCCCAACCAAGGCCTGCTAATAATTAAGTGGGCCGGCCCATAAGGGGAGCCCAATAAGATTATGGCCCGTTACTGTTTCATCCTGCACTGTTTGAAATGCGCCCAAAAGAAGCGACTAGCAGTGGCCCGAGAATGTCATGCCCATTACTGTTACGGCCTACAGAAGCCCACACTATTCGAATAACGTGTAGCCCATTAAAAGCCTGCATTAAGTAGGCCCGATACTGTTAAGGCCCACGGTCAGCATGTCACTATTCGCAAAGCTCGTCCTGGGGCGCCTATGAACGACCCACTTTTGAGAAGATCCGATACTGTTCTGGCCTTTTACTATTCTAGCTCGTTACTGTTCTAGCCATCTACTATTCATGTACGTTACTGTTGCGGTCCTTTACTGTTCTGGCTTGTTACTGTGCTTGTTGGCGCTGTTCAGGCCTGCTACTGTTCAGGTCTATTACTGTTCTGGCCTGTTGCTTTTCTGGTCTGTTACTATTCTAGCCTGTTACTTTGCTGAGTTGCTACTGTTCTGGTCTGCTAGTGTTTTGGCCCGCTACTGTTTTGGCCTGTTACTGTTTTAAACTATTACTGTCCTGGCCTGCTACTGTTTTGGCCTGCTACTGTTTTGGCCTATTAATGTTTTGGCCTGTTACTGTTTTTGGCCTGTTACTGTTTCGGCATGTTACTGGTTTGGCATGTTACTGTTTTGTCCTGTTAAAGAAGGGCAAATAACAAAACCCTATACAGTTACCTGATCGACCTGGCTGACGCAACTATGGTACCGCCATTCGTGGACGGCGTCAACTAAATGCCTACATGGCCTATGCGAGTTATCTAGATATTACATCAGCTGCAAACTTCTTAAAAATAATACATAATATGAACACAAGGGAAAGAAAATTCAGCATTTCAGTTGCCAATCAAGTTGATAGTAGAGTCCTCAATTTGCTTTCTCAATCCATCAACTACATCTCCCTTTGAGTGTGACAGCTACATTGAAAAACCACCTTGAGACATGATCTTGCAGTCCCCTTTTTGGTGGCGATAGCAATAATTGAAGTCTGAAACTAATTAATAACAAGTTAATACAGCAAAGAAGACAAACTACTCATAGCTAAGAATAAACCAGATAGGAATTATAACTGCATAATACGAACATGTAGAGCAGGAATGCAAACCATGAATTAACTATATAGTAGAGGATAGTTATGTCGTTGCCTAGGATGAACGAGAACTAGATACGAGATATAATGGTGTGGCTTGTGAACCTGTAGAACAGGACAAAAAAACTTAGACAAGTATGCCAACAATCAAATGAGCAATCAAACAGTGTTTCTCAAAATTTCAGTATAAACCAGCCAGTTCATTTCAGCAAATATATATGGAAGCAGTGGTATCTCCTGGAATGCAAGAGTCGTTGGGTGACTCGGAATTTGCGGTGAGCTACACAATAGCGTGCAGTTACTATCGTAGCTAAATGAACCACATAGAAATTATAACCACAGCATACCAGAACTTGTGAGCGGGAATGGAAAACACGAATGAACTATATAGTAAAGAATAATTATGCCGTTGATTAGGACGAACCAGCACCAGATACATAAAATATATAATGGCATAGCTGGTGGACATGTAGGCTGTGCAAACCAACATGTTCAGTGTTTTCTTTTTAAGCTCTATGCAAAGAAAAAGAAAATAGGCAATGTTGCAGCTTTTGAAGAACCAGATGGCAACAACAAAATTATAATTGAACTAGTACGAAAAGTTTGAACGGGTACTACATGATAGCAGAACGATGCCAGGGAGGAAATAATAGCACGAACTTAGCTCAGGAATAACTAGATAGAGTCAGTAACTGTGGAGCAGGGAACCCATACTAATATTTTCCACTGACAATACATTTTGCAAGAACTACACAATAGCAGACAATTACTGGTGTATGGAGCGACTAAGATAAGAACATGTGCATGAAAATATAACAGACATGTGCAGACTTGAAATTTGTAGAACAGCGAATGCAAACCAACATGTCTAATGACATTGTATGTACTAGCACGAAGAACATGCGTGCCCAGTGACTTGCATTTACTAGCACGATTACAAATATACAGTTCACTCTGACAGGCTTGAACCTGCTATACCACTGACAAAATAAAAACGGGCTGGAGATTTGGTTACCTTGGTCAGAGAGGCGTCTAAGCATCGTCGGTACCGTGCGAGTGACGTCTAGGTCACCGAGGGTGCCGCGGTTGCAGTGGCTATTGGCATCGGGGAAGCAGATCTCGGGCGATCGATGCTGGTGCAGTCAATGGCGATGATCGTGTAGCTGGTCTAGAGTAGTGGACATGAAACTTGTTGAACTAGATACCTTCTGGTGGACAGCGGAGAAGCTGCTCCGGTACGGTTGGGTAGCTTTCGGCGGCGGGGAAGCAGAGCATGGACGGTGGACGATGCCATAGGCGTGGTCAGCGAGACTACAACTCTGGTGGAGTGGTAGAGAAACCCGGTGAACTAGATCCGATGGGGTGGGCGTCGATGAAGCGGCTCCGGCAGCCGTGGAATTGCCGCAGGGCCGTGCGCGCGGTGGTCTTGGAGGTGAGGGCGTGGGAGAGAATCCTTGGATCTTGGGAGGGCAAGCTAGAAAAACTATGCGAATCAGGACTATGGAGGTGATTAGAAAAATAATTACGATCGTGCCCCAAGCTACCGACTTTAGTGTGCCCATACGGCGTCTGAACAATGGGTAGAATGGGAATTTTAAAGTCAAATTTTTTTGAAACGAAGGCGCGAAATGCTTCAAAGTCGGTGTGTTATTTTGCCGCTCGACAGAGATTTTGAATTTGGCTACCGGCCAAATAATAATAATAGAAATGTGGTACTCCTAGGTGGGAGATTTTGTCTCAAAGTTTTTGAAATAGTAGGGTGGGAAATGCTTCAAAGTCAGTGTTTGATTTTGCCACTCGACAGAGATTTTGAATTTGGCTACCGACCAAATAATAATTAATAGTAAAGTGGTACTCCCCGATGGGAGATTTGACCTCAAAGTTTTTGAAACAGTAGGACGGGAAATGCTTCAAAGTCGGTTTTTGAATTTGTCGCTCGACAGAGATTTTGAATTTGGTTACCGGCCAAATAATAATTAATAGAAAAATGGTACTCCTCGGTGGGAGATTTCGACTCAAAGTTTTTGAAATGGTGGGGGGGGGGATGCTTCAAAGTCGGTGTTTGATTTTGCCGCTCAACAGAGATTTTGAATTTGGATATAGGCCAAATAATAATTAATAGTAAAGTGGTACCCCCCGGTGGGAGATTTGGCCTCAAAGTTTTTGAAACAGTGGGGCGGGAAATGCTTCAAAGTCGGTTTTTGATTTTGCTGCTCGACAGAGATTTTGAATTTGTCTACCCGCCAAACAATAATTAACAGAAAAATGGTACTCCCTAGTGGGAGATTTGGCCTCAAAGTTTTTGAAACGGTGGGGCCGAAAATGCTTCAAGGTCGGTGTGTGATTTTGCCGCTCGACAGAGATTTTGAATTTGGCTACTAGCCAAATAATAATTAATAGAAAAATGGTACTCCTCGGTGGGAGATTTGGCCTCAAAGTTTTTAAAACAGTGGGGCAGGAAATGCTTCAAAGTCAGTGTTTGAGTTTGCCGCTCGACAGAGATTTTGAATTTGGCTACCGGCCAAATAATAATAAGAGTAAAATGGTAGTCCCCAGTGGGATATTTGGCCTCAAAGTTTTTGAAACGGTGGGGCAGGAAATGCTTCAAAGTTAGTTGTTGACTTTGCCGCTCGACTAAGATTTTGAATTTGACTACCGGCCAAATAATAATTAATAGAAAAGTGGTACTCCCCGGTGGGAGATTTGGCCTCAAAGCTTTTGAAACGGTGGGGCGGGAAATGCTTCAAAGTCAGTGTTTGATTTTGCCGCTCGACAGAGATTCTGAATTTGGCTACCGGCCAAATAATAATAATAGAAAAATGGTACTCCCCGGTGGGAGATTTGCCCTCAAAGTTTTTGAAACGGTGGGGCAGGAAATGCTTCAAAGTCGGTTTTTTACTTTGCTGCTCCATAGAGATTTTGAATTTGACTACCGACCGAATAATATTTAATAGAAAAGTGGTTCTCCCTGGTGGGAGATTTGGCCTCAAAGTTTTTGAAACGGTGGGGCGGGAAATGCTTCAAAGTTAGTGTTTGATTTTGCTGCTCGACAAAGATTTTGAATTTGGCTACCGGCCAAATAATAATAAATGAAAAATGGTAGTCCCCGGTGGGAGATTTTGCCACAAAGTTTTTGAAACGGTGGGGCAGGAAATGCTTCAAGGTCAATGTGTGGTTTTGCGGCTCGATTGAGATTTTGAATTTGGCTACCGGCCAAATAATAATAACAAAAAATGGTACTCCCCGGTGGGAGATTTTGCGACAAAGTTTTTGAAACGGTGGGGCGGGAAATGCTTCAAGGTCAGTGTGTGATTTTGCCGCTCGATTGAGGTTTTGAATTTGGCTACCGGCCAAATAATAATAGAAAAAAGCTAGTAGACCACACGCTATCTGTCCAGGAATTCAAGTCCTAGAGTCACATCAACTAATCATCCATGAGCATAATAATTGTGCAGACTGATATTTTGAATTTGGCTAGCGTCCAGGCAACATTTGGATAAAAGGTGTACTCCCTATTCAGGAATTTAAGGCCGAGAGTGACATTAACTTATCATCCATATTGAAAATTGGATAACTCCGATTCAAACAGGGTTGGATGCAGGTTTTGCCGCTCGACTAAGATTTTTTAATTTTGTTAATGGTACTCCCTCGGTACGAATTTAAGGCTGATTCACATCAACTAATCATCAAAATTGTTACCATAGTGGCAAAGAAATTGGATACATAATCTCCGATTCAAACGGGGTAGGCGGTCAGATTTGTCGATGGACTGAGATTTTGAATTTGGCGGTTGTCCAAAGAAGAAAAAACCTTTGTGAGGTTCATGAATCCAAGGCTGAGAGATTGAGGTTGGGGCACAAGATTTTTGTGCATCGAACATACGGTAAACCAATAAAATCATGATGCGAAACAAATACTCCCTCCGTTTTTGTTACACGGCCCCAAACACAACCCGGGCTCTATAGCAGGAACCATTTCACAGGACCATTGTACTCACCTTTCACTGTCAAGGTTCATCTTCAATTTAGACAAGTCTCTTCATCTATGGGATCTCGAGAATTTTGCTGATCTCGTAACATCTTCAACTCCGCATCACATGCAAATGCTTTCTGTCTCATATCATCGATTGCTCGTCTATGCACTTCCTGTTCAGCCCGTAGTACTACAATTTCTTCCTAACTAGAAAAATACGGCGACTTGGTCTTGGACTTGCACTGCCACAACCCAGCATTACACAAGAATGTGCTTTTACGATGATCTTAACCTTTTAGTACCATTTTAAATGTTTCTAGAAATTCTTCTTGGGTTTGTTCCAGACCATCTTTCCCAGGTTTTGCCATCTCCTCATTCAATTTAATCTATAAGGTTATCAGTTGGTAGACAGGGGTGAGAGAAGAAAAGCTAATACAGAGAAACATGCAGACAACACATTTAACCTATGTATGAACAAATCTTACAAGTTGGCATGGCTGATTACGCATCATATATATTGTAGTAAAAGTATAGTTATCTGATCATACTGATAAGAATTTTATCACTAGCACACAATAACAGGACTATGCCAACATGTCATCTGTCTGTTTCTTCATCGTCAGGTGCATGATATACACAAGACAACTCTTTGTACGGCTGAAAACTGAAACTCACACTAGTTGGAAATCATCTAGTACTGAAATTAAATCTGGGCAGAAGTTTAGGCAGTGTTGCACATCTAAATATACATATAAATCACTGCAAGTGTGTCATCACAAAATATCAATCGAACAGAAGACTTACAATAACACTCTCAGCGGAGGGATTGAGCCCTTCTTTTTTGCTTGTCTGTTATGCCTGTAATTTCTACTGTAGACTTACCGCACCTTTCTACAAAGTGGGCGGAACACATTATCAAAATATAAGAAGCACAAAGTATGTAGAAGATTAAAAACTAATTATTATTACTATTGCGCTCAGGTGGCCAAGCAATGCACAAGATCCAGTTTGGTTTGTTCAGCGTTGTGTGGCATGGTTTCTCTTGTTTTTCTCAGCGTTCATCTGCAAAAGGAGACTAGTGATACAGATGTGCAAATAGGAATTTTGAACATGATATGGTATCAGTCTTCACAAACCATATCGTAATCTTTGGATCAAACCAGTGGTCGAGAAGATCTATCCAGTTTTGGTCAGTCATAGTGTGTTCCATAGGACTCGTTCTTTGAATATCCTTGCTTGCCTTACCATCAAAGTATTTACTCTTTAGCCTATGGCGCTGCTGGCGCAAAGAACAGGAGAACATGTCCATGAGAACATACTCTACATCCTCATTATCCTGATTGAGTTGAATTTTGTCTGTCGGCAAGAATGGAACATTTGATGTGATATGTGACTCAGAATAGAACCAAGAGCAAGCTTGAATGCATGGGACAGAGCACCATGACTTACATGTAACTTCTGCAGTAATGAATTGTAATGGTAGGGGTCTATTGGTGGAGCTTGAACGATGCGAAGATGGGAATATCATTCCTGACAAAAACGCCTATTTCGGATGCTAGAAAAGCAGATTCTTCTAGATCTTCTGGCCTTCGCTTGCCAGACACAATAGAATTGATGCAATATCTAGATTGCATTTCGGAAATTTTAGCTTCAAGCTTTTTTCCTACTATTGGCCCCCTTTTCTTAAATCTTCGTGTAGCTGCCAATTCAACCATCACATGAAGCTTGCATGGTATATATAAGGAAGCATGCATCGATAATCCTTGGAACACATACCTTGTTTGGTGACGGGCTGATCAACAGGTTGGTGATCATTGCTAGCTTGTTGGTGTTGTGCCAGCAGTGTTAGGCAAGTAGAGGTCAAAACTGGTTCGGCTATCAATTGTTGATGGGTATCTTGATTGGCAATTGGTGATTGTTGAATGTGTGGGATGGTATTTGCTGCGTCTACTACTGTTGGAACCTGTGGTGTGCCACCAAGACGACACTTTTTAGCCGTATGTGAGTTTCCTGATTTTTGTTTATTGTATTGCACGGCGTGTGTTTGTGTTCCACCGGTAGCATTTGTAGGATGGCTTTTCGACGCTTTGCATTTGGTACCTGAACGTGTCTTACATGAACCAGCTGATTCCTGACACACATAAACAATACTTCAATCTGTTATAGTTCTATATGTAATGAGATGCACATGGAACAGAAGAATAGTAAGGCAAAATGTGCTCTATATATATGATGCATGAGCTAGGCAGAGGGCATTGCAAAATATTTGGTGGGATTGAAATACAAAACATGGAAAATGCAACAGATATCACAATTAAAAATAGAGCAAGCACCTTGGGGGGTGGACAAGCTGGCGGACTAGCAAGGAGGTCCTCAACCGGTCCAACTTCCTGAGTCAGGTCACCCTCGAAATATTGTTCATCAATAGAAACTAATGCTGAATCAGACACTTGCCGATCATAGTTTATCTCCGTACTGGTACCTGGAAGGGTCTTAGGTGAACCAGCTGATTCCTGACACACATAAGCGATACATTAATCTATCAAAGATCTAAGTAAAATGAGACATAGATAGAACAGCATAACAATAAGGCAAGATATGCTGAACATATATGATGCATGAACTAAGAAGATGGCATTGCACAACATTTGGTGGGAATTGAGGTACGGAACATGGAAGAGGAAACACATATCGCAATGACAAGACAGAGCAAGCACCTTGGACAGTGGACAAGCAGGCGGATTAGGGAGGGGGTTCTCGACTGGTCCATCTTCCTGAGTCAGGTCCCCCTCGGGGTTTTGTTGATCTTGGGGATAAAATTCTGCATTAGAATCCTGGACTTCATGATTGGTGGTGGTAGCTACGAAAGATCTAACTCTCTTCAGTCCAAGCGACCTTGCATATTTGGAATTCTTTAATAATCTATCTTCCCTAATCTTCCATTCTTCCTCATTAGGCAGCCTCAAATCACCTTACATGCATCAGCAAAAAATATATCTTATGAGATTTAAGAGCGAGGTGTGTGCAGAAGAGCAAGTTAGTACAGTGCTAGCAAGCAGTTGAAAGCTTCAAAGGAACAATGACAGACATATGCTTATACGATGCCTCGACAAGAAATGTAGGAGTACAAGATACAAAACTCAGTGCGAGAATGCAGTGAAACAAGCAATGAACTACTTTCAGACATCAAATGCGTAAAGAGCATATGAAGTGTATGGCGGTAATCTTTGTGACCGTGATTACGCGATTTCCTTCCCGTGCCTTTGCCGAACTTATGGTGAGCTACGACCTTGCCGTTCGCCCTTGAGCGGGTTTGTCTCCCCATCTCTCTGGCACCGTGGACAAGGTCGAGGAAGCAGATCTGGTGCTATGGAGTCGGGGAAGTGGATCCAACGAAGCTGCGACGATGTTGCTGAGCCGGCTCCGACACTGTGGACCTCGTGTACAGAGGAGCTGATCTGGTGCGGGCCGACGTCGGGAGCTGGTAAAACGTCGTCGTGGTTGCTACAGTGGCAGGCTGGTGGAGAGGCTGTGAAGGGGAGATGGGACGGAAGGAGCACAGCCGTGGTCGTGCAAGGTGATCTCGAGGGATTCGGTCCGAAGGGCGCGGGTGGTACTAGTATGTTTGAAACTTTGAATTGTGTGGCATGTGGAAATTTACAAGAGAAACCATTTTGAGGAATGGCCTTTGGCGCGTTGTTTATGGACCGAATGGCGAGATGAAAATTTAGTACAGTTTGAATTTTGGACGCAGGAGCCCATCACGGCGGGTGTTTCTGGCGCACTGCTTGGTGGAAGAGGTGATTTCGGCTTGTGGTTTGTCACTCAGTTGATTTTTTGTACTCGATCTACTACTGCAGTCTAAAAGTTTTACTTTAGGGCCACACAAGTATATAGTGCATGAATTTATTCATGGTAATGGGCACAAACTGCCTTTCATGGTAATATCTTAATTTTCGGCAAAACATGTTTCTACAGATCTAAACGAAAGTGCAAAATAAGGCTTTTCCATTTTCCGAATGGCTAGAATGAGACTGGGATACATTGTCCAGATGCAGTAATTAGGTACAGTACAGTTTAATACAACGTGCCAAAGAAAATATCAGGCTGGCAACACAACGGAAGTCATCCTTATTATTCCAAATGATAATCTATTCGCATGGAGGCTCTTTCATCACCCTTCGAAAATCATCTGCCTGCAAAGATGCGCGGAGAATATCTGCTCGTTCTTTCACCTGTTCCAAAACTGTCACGTTGATCTCATTGACATCTGCATCAGCCGATTTGGGAACACGATTTTCAGCGACTAGCTTATGAAGATTAGCGGCAGCATCAAGACCATCTTCAATAGTAGAAATACATCCTCAGTTCAATTCTCTGATCCGCTGAGTGGTTGTGTCCAAATCCTTTTGGAGAAGCCTAATCTTAGATTCGGCCATGCACCATACTTCGGTTTGGTTCATAGAAATGGCTGTATCACTGGCACGCTGAATATCTGTGTTGCGAACCTCCTTGGCAGGGACATGATCATGCACTTGCTTCTGCAAATTGCAATGCAGCAACTCAATCAGTAAATAACATGCAAGATGCAACAAATATACATGTTTAGGGTACTCGACCAAGCCATGTTTCTGTACCAGTTGTGTTGTGCCGAGCGGGGCTAGATCCGCATGTCCAAAACTCTTCAGGATTCCTTGGCAAGACAGGGCATGTTTCGACAATACATCATCTTCCACGCTTTACAAAAAATATATACTTGTATCACAAGACAGGACAAGCAAAGGCTGAACTACTCTCAAAATAAAATGCATAACGACAGTGCACGTATATGCAAAATGGAGGAAAACCATTGTCTGGGGAGGATTGTTGGGGGTTATCATTGGGTTGGCGAGGCTTCGCACTAGTGCGAGATAACCAATTTGGCTTGATGACTAGCAGTTGTCTTCTTTTCTCTTTGAACCGATCCCACAGTACTGCAACTAGCACGCATTAGAAATAATTGGTAACGAGAAGGCATAGCAAGGAAGCGATGAACTACATTTGGATGTAGTAGTAAAGTGAAAGGAAAGCGGGCATAGTAAGTGTGCAACAACCTTCGTCTCGGTTGTACAGAGTTCTAACCCTCGCCTTGGTGAGGGGTCCGCGTGGTGTGTGCATCTCTCGGTTGGGGTGGTGGGGAAGCTGACACTCTAAGTGGGGGAAGAAGATGCGGCGAAGCAACGATGGTAGCATGGATGACATCATCGCCGAGTAGACTCCGACGACCTGGAAGTCGGCTAAGGAGGGATGTGATAGAGGATGATGTGAGTACGGATTGTGGAGTCGGCGAGCAAGCGAGTGAGAGGCCCCGTCAGTATGGAGGTAGCTAGCGTTTGCCAAGAACTGAGAAGTGAAGGAAGGGTTAAATTTTGGGAAAGGTAGAAGGGAGGGTCCCGCCAATAATCCTCTAAAATTTTGAACTAGAAGATCCTGCCAATATCACGCGAAAATTTAATGTTGAATCGCACTTGGCTCACCTCCCGAGTATAATATAAAAAGGAAGGCTCGAAAAGCAGCACACATCGAATGCGATGGGACAGTGGCGTGTGCAGCTTGTGAAGAAAAGTCGGAGTCTAGGACGGTGGCAGATAGATGAAAAATAAAATTAGGGTGGTGCTGGCTGCCAGTCGTGGCCCTCATAAAAAATAAATAAATATTTCAAATTCGTGTAAATACATCAAATAATTGATCCAACGATCAGCATTCAAAGTTATTTGTATGAATGAGGCCCATATACTGTAGTGAGCAAAACGGCTGAGTGAACTTGGGTTTCTTAGCTAAACGGTGCGCATATGCATATGCGAACTCATTTGAACTAATTTAGGCAGACAGACCTAGGAATCACAAGGAAACCATGCATGTTCCACAATGTCCGAAACATGGCGCGCTTGTCGCATTCCAAGCCAAATTCTTCTAATTTTCTTTACTAGTACGAAACATCCTCGTAATCACTTGGAAAAGTGAAAAAATGTTCTTTCATAATTGTCTGAAACTCCCACGGTCAACATTGTTTACTACACCAAGACGCACCCATCTACCTGATGTGAGAACCATATCATAAAGTGTAGCTAGGGTATCGATATATATGGCCATGACCTTATTGGTCCTTCGGACTGAGACCCAAGAATGTTCATACATTGTAGGCTACTAGTAAATTGCACGTGCCATGCACGTGAGACTCAGATAATAGACATATGACATATCATCATTATATAAAATTATAATAGGTAATGCACAAAAAATTATAAATTTGATCAACATATATAAAGTATGGGTGTATATTTGGTTCTTATACTTTGTATCATCATGTAGAAGTCAAAGATTATTAGCTACCTAACACATGAAATTTTGGGTGACATGGTCTAGAGAAACGAGGGAGAGGGTTCTAGGAGTATGATGGAGAAGTGTGTTTTGAGGTTTGTGCATAACATTCATTCTGCTGAAGACTATCTATATAATCTTCTAAATGCTCGAATAGAAAAGAAGATCCAACGGTTGGAAATAATGGGATTCATGAGTATTGATCCAATGGCCATCATTCAAAGTTATTCGTATCTTACCACTATTAGTAAATTGCACATGCCCTGCACGTGAGACTCAGATAATAGACGCCTGACATATCTTCACTATATAAAATTATCTCTACTATTATAATTGAGTAGTTTTGAATTGGATCCATAGAACCAATCCTAAATGTTGGGCTATTAGATCCAATGGTTCAAAGAAGCTAGATTCGTGTTAAATAGTACCTATAGCAAACTCCACCATGTTCTAGAACCATCATTTCACCACCCCCAAAATTTCATAGCACAGTAGGTTGTATTCTCAATATGTGTAGATAGTTATTATTAATAGACTTAATTTATGCATTTTGGGGGTGGTGACATGATGGTTCTAGAACATGGTGGAGTTTTCTCTAGGTCTGTACTATATATTCAACACGAAACCAGTTGCTCTAAACCATTGGATCTAATAGTCCAACGGTCTAGATTGGTGCTATGGATCCAATTCAAAACTGCTCCACTACAGTAGTAGAGAGAATACAGCCTACTGTGCTATGAAATTTTGGAGGTGGTGGCATGATGGTTCTAGAACATGCATGGTGGAGTTTGCTCTAGGAACTATTCAACACGAATCCAGCTTCTCTGAACCATTATTGGATCTAACAGCCCAACGGTTAGGATTGGTGCTATGGATCCAATTCAAAACTGCTCCATTATTGTAGTAGAGATAGAGATATCTTACCACTATATAGTGTACTAATAACTTTGAATATTGACCGTTGGATCAAGACTCATGAATCCCAACATTTCCAGCCGTTGGATCTTCTTTTCCATTCTAGCATCTAGAAGATTCTATTGACAATCTTGAGCATAATGAATGTTATGCACAAACCTCAAAACACACATCTCCATCATACTAGAATCTTCTCCCTTGTAGCTAATAATCGTTGACTTCTACATGATCTTGTCTTATCTTATCTTACCACTATATAGTGTACGAATAACTTTGAATGTTGACCATTGGATCAAGATTCGCGAATCCCAGCATTTCTAGCTATTGGGTATCATGTAGAGGTCAACGATTATTAGCTATATAAAACTTTAAAATTTTGGTAACACGGTCTAGAGAAACGAGGGAGAATATTCTAGAATGATAAGTGCTATTTGAGTTTTGTGCATATCATTCATTGTGATGTAGACTATCAATAGAATCTTCTAGATGCGTGAATGGAAAAGAAGATCCAACGGCTTGAAATGATGGGATTCACGAGTCTTGATCTAATGGTCAATATTCAAAGTTGTTCGTACACTATATAGTGGTAAGATCATGTAGAAGTTAACGATTATTAGCTATCTAAAACATGAATTTTATTGGTAACATGGTCTAGAGAAACGAGGGAGAAGACTCTAGAATGATGAGGAAAGTGTGTTTTGAGTTTTGTGCATAACATTCATTGTGATGAAGACTATCAATAGAATCTTCTAAACCGTTAAAAAATAGAATCTTCTAGATAGAATGGAAAAGAAGATCCAATGGTTGGAAATGTTGGGATTCGCGAGTCTTGATCCAATAGTCAATATTCAAAGTTATTTGTACACTATATAGTGCTGAGATTATAACAGGTAAAGAAATAAAAATATAAATTTGATCAACATCTATAAAATATGGGTGTATATATATATATATATATATTTGGTTCTTATATCATGTAGAAGTACATCAACGATTATTAGCTATCTAAAACTTTAAATTTTTGGTAACATGGTCTAGAGAAACGAGGGAGAAGATTCTAGAATGATGGAGAAGTGAGTTTTGTGCATGGCATTCATTGTAATGAAGATGATCAATAGAATCTTCAAGATGCTAGAATGGAAAAGAAGATCCAACGACTGGAAATTTCGGGATTCACGAGTCTTGATCCAACGGTCAATATTCAAAGTTGTTCGTATACTATATAGTGGTAAGATCATGTGGAAGTCAACGATTATTAGCTACTAGTAAGTTGCACGTGCCTTGCACGTGAGACTCAGATAGTAGACGTATGACATATCTATATACAATTATAATTGGTAAAGCACAAAAAAATATAAATTTGATCAACATCTATAAAGTATGGGTGTATATATTTGGTCCTTGTACTTTGTATCATCATGTAGAAGTCAAATATTATTAGCTACCTAACACATGAAGTTTTTGATAACATGGCCTAGAGAAACAAGGGGAAGATTCTAGTATGATGGAGAAGTGTGTTTTGAGGTTGTGCATAACATTCATTATATGCCGAAGACTATCAATATAATCTTCTAGATGATAGGATGGAAAAGAAGATCCAACGGCTTGAAAAGTTGGGATTCGCGAGTCTTGATCCAACGGTCAACATTCAAAGTTATTCGTACACTATATAGTGGTTTGTAATGCATACTATCAATATAATCTTCAAGATGCTAGAATGGAAAAGAAGATCCAACGACCTGAAATGTTGGGTCGCGAGTCTTGATCCAACGGTCAATATTCAAAGTTGCTTGTACACCATGTAGTGGTAAGATCATGTAGAAGTCAACGATTATTAGCTACTAGTAAGTTGCACGTGAGACTCGGATAGTAGACGTATGACATAGCATCATTACTATATACAATTATCTTACCACTATATAGTGTACGGATAACTGTGAATATTGACCATTGGATCAAGATTCGTGAATCCTAGCATTTCTAGACATTGGATCTTATTTCCATTCTAGCATCTAGAAGATTCTAGTTGTAGTCTTCGGCATAATGAATGCTATGCACAAACCTCAAAACACACTTCTCCATCATACTAGAATCTTCTTCTTTTTTCTCTAGACCATGTTATCAAAAATTTCATGTATTAGGTAGCTAATAATCTTTGACTTCTACATGGCATACAAAGTACAAGGATACACCCATACTTTATAGATCTTAATAAAATTTATAATTTATTGTGCTTTACCAATTATAATTTTATATAGTGATGATATGTCATACATCTACTATTTGAGTCTCACGTGCAAGGCACGTGCAACTAACTAGTAATTGGTAAAGCATAAAAAATATAAATTTGATCAACATCTATAAAGTATGGGTGTATATTTGGTCCTTGTACTTTGTATCATCATGTAGAAGCCAAAGATTATTTAACTACCTAACACATGAAATTTTTGATAACATGGTCTAGAGAAACAAGGGAGAAGCTTCTAATATGATGGAGAAGTGTATTTTAAGGTTTGTGCATAGCATTCATTATGTCGAAAACTATCAATAGATTCTTCTAGAAGCTAGAATGGAAAACAAGATCCAACTTCTAGAAACACTGGGATTCGCGAGTCTTGATCCAACAGTCAATATTTAAAGTTATTCATAGACTATTTAGTGGTAAGATAGGATAATATAAGATAAGGTCATGTATAAGTCAATGATTATTAGCTACTCCGTACTAGGGAGAAGATTCTAGTATGATGGATAAGTGTGTTTTGAGGTTTGTGCATAGCATTCATTATGTTGAAGACTATGTGTAGAATCTTCTAGATGCTAGAATGGATAAGAAGATCCAACGATTGGAAATATTAGGATTCGGGAGTCTTGATCCAACGGTCAGCATTCAAAGTTATTCATACACTATACAGTGGTTATATCTCTACTACTATAATGGAGCAGTTTTGAATTGGATCCATAGCACCAATCCCGACCATTGTGCTGTTAGATCCAATGGTTCAGAAAAGCTGGATTTAGGTTGAATATCACCTAGAGCAAACTCCACCATGCATGTTGTAGAACCATCATGTCACCACCCCAAAATTTCATAGCATAGTAGGATGTATTCTCTCTACTACTATAATGGAGTAGTTTTGAATTAGATCCATAGCACCAATCCTGACCATTGGGCTCTCAGATCTAATGGTTCAGAGTAGCTAGATTCATATTGAATAATACGTACCTAGAGCAAACACCACCATGTTCTAGAACCATCATATCACCACCCCCAAAATTTCATAGCACATGGCTGTATTCTCAATATATGTAGATATAGTTATTATTAATAGACTTAATGTATATGCATTTTTTCTCTAACAAGACTATTGGTTAATAACAACTTAATTTTTGTTAAATCATATTTCATACTGACATGGGTATGCCCAATATGCACTCGACTACAACCTACCTGGTGCGGCTCGACGGAAGGCCCACTCGACGAATTGCCAAGGACCATGACGCCAATGACGGTTCGAGTGGTATGAAGCCCATATGGACACGGACTCCCAAGCGCACAAGACAAGAAAATATCAATACTAGAGTTTGAATCTAAATTGTAACCAACTCGTATTGGTACCTGAGACCTAGCCTCCCCATATATAAAGGCTAGGAGGGTCCAACGAGGAGGACACGCTACGCCACAATAGATCTAGACACCACGACTCCCACAATAGACAATAGATAGATCTACGATCTCTCATACGCCAGATCCAATCTGCGCGACACCGCCATCGGCGACATTGTAATCCTTCGGATCATCATCAATCAAGAGCAGACAAGCATGAGTAGGGTCCTCTACGAGGCCTGAACCTAGGTAAACCTCGCATCACTTTGTGCTTGTTTGCTAGCCGATCGAGACTTTCAGCGCTCGCCAATTCCTCGAACCTAAGTCCATAACAATGGGCATTGATGAGTTAAACCCTCGTCAATTGGCGCCGTCTGTGGGAACTGGGCGCACTGATGTTGCGATCTCGACGGCCCCATCACCTACGATCTACGATTCATCTACGTCGGAGAACTACATCTACTCCAGCTTCCTCACCATCAACAACAGACATATTGCATCTAGTCGATTCATCCGTGTCGGCGCAGGCGCATAGCTTCGTCATCGACATCTCCACTGCGGCTGAATTTATCTTCACCAACACCGGCACATGGCTAAACGTCAGCATCGCCCTCCTGCTCAGCTGATCGGACCTATCGGATCTGAGTTTTGTGTTCGATAGCCTATCCTACACTGACGCTGGGTGGCTGAGTCTGATAAACATCCGCAAGAGTGTTGGCTTGCCTCGTAAGTCTATGTGGGTATATGATCATGAGATCAAATAAGCCTCAACAAAACGGCATGTAATAGATACGTGTCTTCATGGCAGACACGACATGTAAGCTGCACTAAGATAGCCCAATTGGACCTTTCTAGCATTAGGTCCCGAGGCTACAACCAATTTGCTTGTGGTACTTCACGTACTAATCAGAAGAAAGTAGAAGCAATGTTCGTGGGGATCAAGTCCCAAGGAAAATCATCGTGTTCTAAAAAAGGGATCGTGGCAGAGTACAATGCAAACCGATCTTTGCTCGTACACCACAATGAAACAACTAGGGACCCGAAAATACTCCAAGTGTCCAGCAGACCGTTTCACCTGCTCGCATCAACCAACCGTGGACAAGTGAAAAACCAAATATTACTTTGGTACCTGCCATCGATCGGCCAAGCTCCTGTCATATCATATAGTGCTCCAGGAAAAACAAAATGGACTGAGCACGTACAAGCATGAAATCATAGCAGACAAAGATCGGTTCTGAGAAAAAAAGGGAACAGTGCATCAGACTAATTTAGCTGTTCGGCGAAGAAAAAAACATCAAATCAGATTAGCGAAGCAGCCACGTAATGGAGCAATCGCAACCGCCAGCTACGCTCGGGGGCTGTCTCAACACCGTCCACTTCATGACTCCGTCAACCTTGACTCCCAATTGCGTTCCATCTACCACAAGACTCGTTGCCGTGTCGATTCCATCCGCGGCACGACTCCGTTCACGATGCGACTCCACCCGCTGCGTCGACTCTCGTCCACCGGTGACCTGCTGCTCCGCTTCAACTTCTTCCAACTATGTCGACTCTACACTCGGGGGCTCCGTCAACTTCGCCGCGTGACCCGCCGCGATCTTCAGATCTAGCGACCCGTTGCAGTCCTCGGCTGTGGCGACCGCTACGATTTTTGGTTGCAACAGACAGCTCCTGCCATCGGCTTCGGCGACCTGCTGCCGCATTCACTCCGGTCTGCCGCATCGGCTCACGAACACCGTCTCGACTCCATCAACCACCTCGACTCTACACTCGGGGGCTCCCTCCTCTATGGCGACCCGCCACGTCCTTCGACTCCGACGACCTTTTGCGGTCTTCGGATGAGGCGACCCGATGCTGTCTTCGACTGCGATGACCAGTTACGGATTTCGAATGTGGCAACTCGTCATCACCACGCGACTATGTCCGCAGCGTGACCCGCTGCTACGGCAACTACATGACCGCTGCACAACTCTCGACCGCCACGTTGACTACTCATCCGGTATCAATCTCGCGACCTGTTACAGTCTTCGACTCCAGTGATTCGCTATGATCTTCGGCTCCAACGACTCGGGGCCTCGGGGGCTCCCTCCGCTTCGGTGACTCGCCGCGGTCTTCAACTTCAACGACTGGCTGCGGTCTTCAAATCCAGCGACTCAGGGGCTCCCTCGACATCAGTGACCCGCTGCCGTCTTCGGCTCCAGCGACCCGCTACGGTCTTCGACCCCGGCGACACGCTGCCTTCTTTCGATTGTGGCAACCCGTTGTCACCATCGGGTGTGGTGACCCGCTACAATCTTCGACTCCTCCATGCGACCCGCTGTCGCGTCGATTACGTCTACGACCGCATCAATTTCGTCCACGACAACTACGAATAAAGCTAAGTTTCCCTATACTTAGAGCTGGTTCTTTTTAACTCGCACTCGAAACACTCGGGGGCTGCGCCCTCTTCGAGTAACCTAATGTGCCGTCGACTCCACGCACTCGAGCACCTCATACGCGACAGCCTGAGGAGCTGATTCTGCCTGACCGTCTCCTTGAACTCCGAGTGCCTCGGCAAGGTACTGAGACTAAGGGTAATCAGGCTAACTAAAAGGCCTAGCATACAGTGCAAAAGTGTCGACTCGATTGGCACCAGAATCTTACCTTACAAGTCAGCAGGCAAATATTTCTTTACAAGATACAAGTACTTCACAATTCTTAATATTTTATGCAGCTTATAAGGATGTCAACTGCATCGAGCTATTCTATCAGGTCCTCCAGCAGGAGTCGACAAAACAACTGGCTACAACATACACTCAAGACATGAGCCGAGTCCCTCATCGGATGGTTGCATCGCTTGATGCTACACGCACCTGACAGATGTGGTGTTAGCCATGCACCCGATAGACGCGGTGGTAGTGACGCACCCGACATAATGGTTTCTCCTCGCATGGTTTTCGACTACCACTTCAAGATACAAGTCTCGAGTCTCTGCCCGAGTCTACGACTCCGCCAGACACTCGGGGGCTACTCCAAACTGGAGCGCTGGTCGCGCATATACAAGATCCTCGAGTGACATGCTCTGAATCCTCACTCGAATCCACGATTCGACTAAGGACTCGGGGCTACTCCCATAGGGAGCGCTGGCCGCGCACCCGAAGAAATTTGTGAAGATATCCAAGCATTATGAAAACCCTTCACTCAAATCTACGATTCGATTGTGGACTTCGGGTTACTCCCATAGGGAGCACTGAAACCAAATTCTACTGAAACCAGCAAAGATGACAACAGTCGCAAAAGTTCTTTAGTCCCTGCCTGAGTCTTCGACTCAACCAGGCACTCGGGGGCTACTCCCATAGGGAGCGCTGGTCGCGCACCCTATGATTATTTGTACATCGTACTGTGTGTGGATAACATCGACACTCGAAGGCTATGGCGACTCCGCCACGTATTTCCCCTACAAAGAGATTACGTCTCCTGGGCCACCCAAATCATCTCCGCGATGAAAAAATTCGGATGCCGCACTTAAAGCGTGAAGATAAGACCTGAATAAGGCCTGGTAACGCATCTGCTGCGCTCTACCAGAAATATCCGTGCCTCCAGGTACGATGAATATGCCTTGACGGACACGTCGAGTGCTCACATTTACATACTGGGATTCGAACTCTATAAGACGTCTGCGACATGAGTCGAATTACGCCAGCAATTTCCGAATTCGAGTCTGGGGACTCGAGTTTGAGTAGGTAGCGTTGTTTTTTCCCTAGAGCAATTAACGGGTCCTGATCCGTTGAGCGCACCAGGCATGTTTACCATCATCCCTATGAACTACTATAAATTCGACTGACCCAATGAACTTCCGGGTGAAGTGCTTCGCACTCAACATAATTGTCGACTCCGACATCCTAATGCAAGACTCAAGACTTCCGAGTCTCCATCCGAATCTACGATTCACATGGACACTCGGGGGCTACTGACATGGGTATGCCCAATATGCACTTGACTACAACCTACCTGGTGCGTCTCGACGGAAGGCCCACTCGACGAATTGCTAAGGACCATGACGCCAATGACGGTTCGATTGGTATGGAGCCCATATGGACACGGACTCTCAAGTGCACAAGAGAAGGAAATATCAATACTAGAGTTCTAATCTAACTTGTAACCAACTCGTATTGGTACCTGAGACCTAGCCTCCCCATATATAAAAGCTAGGAGGGTCCAACGAGGAGGACACGCTACGCCACAATAGATCTAGACATCGTGACTCCTACAATAGACAATGGATAGATCTACGATCTCTCATACGCCAGATCCAATCTGAGCGACACCGCCATCGGCGACATTGTAATTCTTCGGATCATCATCAATCAAGAGCAGACAAGCAGGATTAGGGTCCTCTATGAGGCCTGAACCTGGGTAAACCTCGCGTCCCTGTGTGCTTGTTTGCTAGCCAATCGAGACTTCCAGCGCTCCCCAATTCCTCGAACCTAAGTCCATAACAATGGGCATTGATGAGTTAAACCATCGTCACATACATTAGAGAAAAAATGCATATACATTAAGTCTATTAATAATAACTATATCTACACATATTGAGAATACAACCTAATAATGTGCTATGAAATTTTGGGGGTGGTGACATGATGGTTCTAGAACATGGTGGAGTTTGCTCTAGGTAGTATTCAACATGAATCCAGCTGCTTTGAACCATTGGATCTAACAGCCTAATGGTCAGGATTGGTGCTATGTATCCAATTCAAAACTACTCCATTATAGTAGTGGAGATCTAAAACATGAAATTTTTGGTAACATGGTCTAGAGAAATGAGGGAGAAGATTATAAAATGATGGAGAAGTGTGTTTTGAGTTTTGTGCATAGCATTCATTTTGATGAAGACTATCAATAGAATCTTCTAGACCGTTCAAACAAATAGAATCTTCTAGATGCTAGAATGGAAGAGAAGATCCAACGGCTGGAAATGTTGGGATTCACAAGTCTTGATCCAACGGTCAATATTCAAAGTTATCCGTACACTATATAGTGGTAAGATAAGAGTATAGTAGGAAAAGCAAAAAATATTTAAATTTGATCAACATCTATAAAGTATGGGTGTATATATTTAGTTCTTGTACTTTTTATGTCATGTAGAAGTCAACGATTATTTAGCTATCTAAAACTTTAAAATTGTGGTAACATGGTCTACAGAAACAAGGCAGAAGATTCTAGAATGATGGAAAAGTGTGTTTTGAGTTTTGTGCATAGCATTTATTGTGATGAAGACTAAAAATAGAATCTTCTAGATGCTAGAATAATGGAAAAGAATATCCAACGGCTAGAAATATTGGGATTCATGAGTCTTGATCTAATGGTTAATATTCAAAGTTGTTCGTATATTGTTTACCAATTGCAAGATATGCACATCTACTTGCTTGTAGTACTACCAAATATGGGAAATTTACCATAAACTATGATGTGGATATGTCCACGACCTTGCGAGGTTGCTCGGCCTGAAACTTGTTCATAAAAAACAAGATGATTATTAATCCAGTAGATGCCTTGAATTTCGGGAGGGGGGAGGGTTGATGGAAGTAGATAAGTGTGGACGAGGAAGAGATAAGCCGGACTGTGCACCCGCGGCTGTAGAGAAGAAATCGATGGAAGATAGATGGTGAGAGCCAGCGAATGAGAGAGAAACCACAACTTGTTTTGTGTGCATATTACTACTAGTAGGTCCATATATTTACTACTAGTGGAGTGTACCTTGTGTCAGCAGCCCATCATAGCTTTGCTCTGACATTGCACCGCCTTCCGACTCCTCCTCCCGCTGCTCTCGTGCCGCCTCCTTTTTTTTGGAAGGAGCCGCCTCCCTTTTCGAGTAGTACTAGTACAGAAGTGGAGTACTTTGCTTTACATAGAAAAATATTTGGTGGGGCCATTCTTTCTTATTTTTCTACCAGTAAAAGTACTTGAAAAACTCACACTTCTGGTATTACCTACTATATCATGTACTACTATGTATGAACTTTCTTGGGTTTCAAGCCAAATGACCAAGGTCATGGACATACCTTGTCTTCATCCAGATAAGGACTGTGTGCCCATATTTTGGTATAGCTAGGTCAGTGCATGTTAGCATGCATGGTAAAGAAGTAAAAGTATTTTTTGGAAGGAAATGCGATCAATATGGCTTAGAGTTCATAGCATATGCCATTTATTTACTATAGTACATAAAGTGGTTGTATAAATGACATGTTATATTTTTCAATCTTAATTTTAAAGCTAATTTCACCCACTCAGACGACTTTCCTTCCATTTGTCGAATTAGGTCTATTAATATTCTACAAGTGCGTGAGAGCTAGTTCAATATTATAACTGAGTGTAGGTATAACAAAGTGACACGTCATCTATTGCCGGCTTTATACCAGCATGTACAATACCTAACATTTGAACTATAGAATAACTAGCATTACATGGAGCAACCTCATCAAAAATCAAGAAGATTAAACATGAATAAAATGAAAAATATTTCTATGCCCGCTTGAAAAATCCTAAAACTTGGGAATTGTAAGAAAGCATGGTACACTTAGTCTGAAAATTGGGGCAGTGGCATTCTTTATTTCTTTTTTGGAACCTAGGTACCATAGGTCCTGAAGGAGCGAGACACTGGAATTAGAGCACTAGGGTTTGTAGTCATCACAATGTGGTCTGAGGACCTTTTTGTAATTATTATTATTACTTTTGAGACTTTTTGTATTGGTGTAGATGATTATTAATCCAGTAGATGGCTTGAATTTCGGGGGAAAAAACGGTTGCTGGAAGTAGATCGGTGTGCCGTACCAAGTCACACGTGCGCAGCGCCATGCCGTGGACGAGGAAGAGACAAGCCGGACTGTGCACCCGCAGCTGTAGGGAAGAGATCGATAGAGGATGGATGGTGAGAGCCAACGAAGGAGAGAGAAAACACAACTTGTTTTGCATGCATATTACTACTAGTAGGTCCATATATTTACTACTAGTGGAGTGTACCTCGTGTCAGCAGCCCATCATAGCTTTGCTCTGACATCGCACCGCCTTCCAAATCCTCCTCCCGCTGCTCTCGCACTGTCTCCTTTTTTCTGGAAGGAGCTGCCTCCCTTTTTGAGTAGTACTAGTACAGAAGTGGAGTACTTTCCTATACAGAGAAAAATATTTCCATCGCTTAGAAAATTGGATTTGTTAATTTTCCTTGTATTTGGGAACTCCCATTGGCAAAGCTGTTTACCAATGCCAAGATGCGCACACTACTTTCTTGTAGCACTACTACAAAATTCTCATAAACATGGATATGTACGTGACCTTGCTTGGTCACTCATCCTGAAACCTATTCATACTTATACATGGTAGGCCATTTTTGTGCAGCGGATTTTTTCAAAAGTTGTGAAAAACTCATGTTTATTATTTTTCATGGCAGGTTATACAAGCAAAAGGATGCCATGCATGAGTCCCCTTGTTTTTTTTGGCCTATTTCTCTCTCTTTTTACAAAGCAGGATTAACTTTACCGGCATGCAAAGTCTAGAAAGAAGTTGAATCTTTGAAAACTCTCGGTCGTGTTCTCCATATATTGGCTGTCTGGTGGGCAACTTCAAAAGATTTTTGTGGAATTTAAAGAGCAATTGGCAGCTCACATGTGGTTCAAAATAATTTGACATAATTTTGACAGACTCCCTCCGATCCATATTAATGTTCATAGATTCATCTAGATTCAAAAGTATCTAGTCATGTTTTTGTGCTAGATACATATACCCGAATCTAGACAAATCTGAGAACATTAATTTGAATCGGAGACAAATCAGATAAGAGATGTCTGACATATCATCACTATATAAAATTATAATAGGTAAAGCAGAAAAATATAAATTTGATCAACATATATAAAGTATGGGTATATATTTGGTTCTTCTACTTTGTATCGTCACGTGTAGAAGTCAAAGATTATTAGTTACCTAACACTTGTAATTTTTGGTAGTAACATTGGTCTAGAGAAATGAGTGATAAGATTCTAGTATGATGGAGAAGGGTGTTTTGAGGTTTGTGCATAGCATTAATTATGCTGAAGACTATCAATAGAATCTTCTAGATGCTAGAATGGAAAATAAGATCCAATGGCTGGAAATGTCGTTCAGATTCGCGAGTCTGGATCCAACGGTCAATATTCAAAGTTATTTCTATTCGTACACTATATAGTATACTTGGTAAGATAAGATTGTACGAATAACTTTGAATGCCGACCGTTGGATCTCAATACTCACGAATCCCAATATTTCCAACCGTTGGATCTTCTTTTCCATTATAGATCTAGAAGATTGTATAGATAGTGTTCAGCATAATGAATGCTATGCATAAACCTCAAAACACACTTCTCCATCATACTAGAATCTTCTCTCTCGTCTCTCTAGACCATATTACCAAAAAAATCAAGTATTTTGGATAGCTAATAATCTTTGACTTCTACATGATGATACAAAGTACAAGAACCAAATATACACCCATACTTTATGTATGTTGATCAAATTTATAAGTTTTTGTGCTTTACCTATTATAATTTTATATAATGATGATATGTCATACGTTTATTATCTGAGTCTCATTTGTAGTGCACTCCTCTCGCTGCTCTCGTGCTGCCTACCTTTTGGAGTAGCAGTACATAATGAGGTGGAGTACTTTGCTTTATAGAAAAAATATTTCCATCACTTAGTAGAGTTGTTACTTTTCCTAGTATTTGGAAACTCGCATTGGAAAAGTTGTTTACCAATGCCAAGATGCACACATCTACTTTCTTGTAGTACTACCAAATTACCATAAACTATGAAGTGGATATGTCCATGCCCTTGCTTGGTCGCTCATCCTAAAACCTGTTCATACTTATACATGGTAGGCCATTTTTGTGAAACAGGTTTCTTCAAAAGTTGTGAAAACTCATGTTTATTATTTTTCATGGAAGGCAATACAAGAAAAAGGACGCCATGCATGAATCCCCCTGTTTTTGTTGCCTATTTCTCTCTCTTTTTCCAAAGCAAGGTAAAATTTGTCGGCATGCTAAGTCTAGAAAGAAGTTGAATCTTTGAAAACTCCCGATCGTGTTCTCGATATATTGGCTATCTGGTGGGCAACTTCAAAAGATTTTTGTGAAATTTAAAGAACAATTGGCAGCTCACATGTGGTTTGATATAATTTGACCTAATTTCGACAGACTCCCTCCTATCCATATTAATGTTCATAGATTCATCTAGATTCAAATGTGTCTAGTCATGTTTCTGTGCTAGATACATATATCCGAATCTAGAAAAATTTGAGAATATTAATTTGAATCGGATACATTAGTGTAATTTAATTGGGTTAATTTATCTACGAACCTTGAAAACTCAAAGAACCTTGGAATCACAAGTAAAACATGGATGGTTCACTATGTCTGGAAACATGGCGCACTTCTCGCATTCAGTGCCACATTCTTCTGATTTTCTTTACTGCTAGTACAAAACATCCCCATAATCAGTTGGAAAAGTGAAAAAATGTTTTTTCCTAATTGTTCGAAACTCCCACGAGCAACATTCTTTACTAGGCCAAGACGCACCCATCTACCCGATGTCAGAACCCTATGTAAAAGTGTATCTAGGGTATACATCGATATAGAAGGCCATGAATTTATTGGTCATTCATGCTGAAAACCAAGAATTAATAATATTACATCACAGTGGGCTATAATGTGAATCTGTTTTCCCTAAGGTTATCGAATCTCATGTTTATCATTTTTCTTGGAAATTAATAATACTACTAGCAAAAGTACCCCAATCGTAATGAAGTATCATGTTTTTGTTTTACACTTTATTTTGTTTGAATATTTTCCATACACGGTAAAATTTGTCGGTATGAAAATACTAATCAGTAATTGCATTTTTCAAAACTATTGTTGACCCATGGTATATTGGCTGCCTGGGTACCTTCAAAAGAATTTTGGATATTTTCAAGAGTAATAGTCTATCATACTCACATGTATTCAAGTTTGACCTAATTTCGTTTAATCGACTTAGAGTCATGCATTTAAGTGCACATGGAGCTTTAGCTTGGAAGTTTGAAAAATACTTAAACTTGGGAACTGTAAGAAAGAATTGTCCACTTTGTATAAAAATTTGGTGGGGCCATTCTTTCTTATTTTTCTACCAGTAAAAGTACTTGAAAAACTCACACTTCTGGTATTACCTACTATATCATGTACTACTATGTATGAACTTTCTTGGGTTTCAAGCCAAATTACCAAGGTCATGGACATACCCTATGTTCATCAAGATAATGATTGTGTACCCATATTTTGGTATAGCTAGGTCAGTGCATGTTAGCATGCATGGTAAAGAAGTAAAAGTATTTTCTGGAAGGAAGTGCGATCAATATGGCTTAGAGTTCATAGCATGTGTCATTTATTTACTATAGTACATAAAGTGGTTGGAGAAATTACATGTTAAATTTTTCAAGCTTAATTTTAAAGCTAATTTCACCCACTCAGACGACTTTCCATCGATTTGTCGTATTAGGTCTAAAATAATATTCTACAAGTGCGTGAGAGCTTGTTCAATATTATAACCGAGTGTAGGTATAATAAAGTGACACATGATATATTGCCGGCTTTATACCAGCATGTACAATACCTAACATTTGAACTATAGAACAAGTAGCATTACATGCAGCAACCTCATCAAAAAGCAAGAAGATTAAACAGGAATGAAATGGAAAATATTTTTATGCCTGCTTGAAAAATCCTAAAACTTGGGAATTATAAGAAAGCATGGTACACTTAGTCTGAAAATTGGGGTAGTGGCATTCTTTATTTCTTTTTTGGAACCTGGGTACCGTAGGTCCCGAAGGAGCGAGACACTGCAATTAGTGCACTAGGGGTTGTAGTCGTTGCAATGTGGTATGAGGACCTTTTTGTAATTATTATTATTACTTTTGAGACTTTTTATATTGGTGTAGATGATTATTAATCTAGTAGATGGCTTGAATTTCGGGGGGAAAAACGGTTGCTAGAAGTAGATCGGTGTGCCGTACCAAGTTACACATGCGCAGGGCCACACTATGGATGAGGAAGAGACAAGCCGGACTGTGCACCCGCGGCTGTAGAGAAGAGATCGATGGAGGATGGATGGTGAGAGCAAGCGAAGGAGAGAGAAAACACAACTTGTTTTTCATGCATATTACTACTAGTAGGTCCATATATTTACTACTAGTGGAGTGTACCTCGTGTCAGCAGCCCATCATAGCTTTGCTCTGACATCACACTGCCTTCCGAATCCTCCTCCCGCCGTCTCCTTTTTTCTGGAAGGAGCCGCCTCCCTTTTCGAGTAGTACTAGTACAGAAGTGGAATACTTTGCTTTACAGAGAAAAATATTTCCATCGCTTAGAAAATTGGAGTTGATTACTTTTCCTAGTATTTGGGAACTCCCATTGGCAAAGCTGTTTACCAACGCCATGATGCGCACATCTACTTTCTTGTAGTACTACTACAAAATTCCCATAAACATGGATATTTCCATGACGTTGCTTGGTCGCTCGTTCTAAAACCTGTTCATACTTATACATGGTAGGCCATTTTTGTGAAGAAGTTTTTTTCAAAAGTTGTGAAAAACTCATGTTTATTATTTTTCATGGCAGGTAGCACAAGCAAAAGGACGCCATGCATGAGTCCCCCTGTTTTTTGGCCTATTTCTTTCTCTTTTTTCAAAGCAGGGTCAACTTTGCCGGCATGCAAAGTCTAGAAAGAAGTTGAATCTTTGAAAACTCTCGGTCGTGTTCTCCATATATTGGCTGTCTGGTGGGCAACTTCAAAATATTTTTGTGGAATTTAAAGAGGAATTGGCAGCTCACATGTGGTTCGAAATAATTTGACATAATTTCGACAGACTCCCCCCGATCCATATTAATGTGCAATGATTCATCTAGATTCAAATGTATCTAGTCATGTTTCTGTGCTAGATGTATATACCCGAATCTAGACTAATCTGAGAACATTAATTTGAATCGGGGACAGTAGTGTAATTTAAGTGGGATAATTTTTCTACGAACCTTCAAAACTCAAAGAACCTAGGAATCACAAGTAAAACATGGGTCGTTCGCTATGTCCGGAAACATGGCAACCTCAAAACACTTCTCCATCATTCTAGAATCTTCTCCCTCGTTTCTCCAGACCATGTTACCAAATTTTGAAGTTTTAGATTAGCTAATAATCATTCACTCTACATGATATACAAAGTATGAGAACCAAATATACACCCATATATTATAGATGTTGATCAAATTTATATTTGTTTTCTGCTTTACCTATTATAATTTTATATAGTGATGATATGTCAGACGTCTATTATCTGAGTCTCACTTGCAGGGCACGTGCAACTTACTAGTTTACTACTAGCACTACATGAATTTGTTGGATAAATTACATGTTATATTTTAAAGCTTAATTTTACACTCCCTACGACCCAAATTAGTTGACTTAGTTTTATCTAGATTCGGATGTATCTAACACTAAAACAAGTCTAGATACATGAATCTAGACAAATCTAAGTCAACTAATTTTGATCAGAGGGAGTAGCTAATTTCACCCGAAAGTGCATCATGCTTCAATCAACACGTTCAATGGAATTAAAAGGTTACATCAAAAAATAGAAAATTACATCCAAGTCCATACAATTATTACAAAGGCTCCTAAAAATTAGCTTGGAAAGGCAGTCGGGTCCGGCTCAATTTCAACCGAGCAGCTGAGCCATAATCTTGCTACTACTATTTGCTTCACACACAAAACACAGCGCACACTTGCGTGTTGATCATGGTCGAAGGGACAAGATTGCTTGGAATGAGTAGAGGAGCACACTGCTGATACGTTGCTAATGTATCCATAATTTTTGATGTTCCATGCTTGGTTTTATCTACTTTCTTGTGTTTTGTCCACACTTTGGAGTACTTTTCATATGATTTCTTGGACTAACCTATTAACAAGAGCCACAGTGCCAGCTGCCTATTGTCTGCTGTTTTTGGTTCTAGAAAAGTCAGAAAATAAATATTCTCGGAATTAGACGGGACAGAAGCCAAAGTCAGTTTTTCACTGAGGGACACTAGGAGCCAGAATACGAGACAGAGAGGGCCTAGGGCCCGACCACACCACCTGGCCGCGTGGCCAGGCTTGGCCCACGCCAGGGGTGGTCTGGCCGCCCCAGGCACCCCCTCGGCCTCTCCTTTCGCCTATATATTTCCTCCGATACAGAAACCCTAAGTACCCAATCAAAATTCCACGAAAGAGTCTGTAGCCACCGTCATCTCCATCCCTAGACCGAGAGAGATATGAAGCTCTTCCCGGCACCCTGCCGGAGAGGGGAATTCATCCTAGAGTCCTTCTTCATCATCATGCAAGCCTCCGGTGTGATGCGTGAGTAGTTCATCTCTGGACTACGGGTCCATGTAGTAGCTAGATGGCTGGTTCTTCTCCTTTGTGCTACCATGTTTAGATCTTGTGAGCTTCGTTCTTGATCAAGATCATCAATTTGTAATTCCTACATGTTGTGTTTGCGGGGATGCGATGGATATTGAGGTGCTATTTCAGATTGATTATTGATTCTATCATGTCTTTGTTATTTGTGATCTTGCATGCTTTCCGTTGTTAGTAGCTATATTGGCCAAGTAGATGCTAGCAACTCCAAGAGTTAGTATTTATGCTCGATAGTGGGTTCATGCCTCTAGTAATCTGGGGAAGTGATAGAAATATCTAAGGTACTAGATGTGTTGTTCCTACTAGGGAGAAAACAACAATCCTTTGTTCATAGAACAATCGTATTGTTTACTTTACATGCAATTCGTAATGCAATTATCCTTTGCTTGCAACATAAAACTGGAGGGGGTTCGGATGATAACCTGAAGGTGGATTATTAGTCATAGATGCAGTTGGATGGCGGTCTATGTATAATGTTGTAATGCCCAATCGAATCTCAAAGGAGTCAAGATGAGTAGTATATGCTTGTATGCTTTCTCGATGTTTGTCAATTGCCCCGCTGTAATTTGTTCACCCAACATGTCATCTATCTTATGAAGATCCACCAGTAGTGAACTATGGACCCCGGTCCTTTCTTTTACCTTCAATCTACAATCAACTGTTTACTGCTTTGTGTTTACTTTCTGCAAACTATTACTTTCTTCCACTCGATACGTTTAATCCTTTGTTTTCAGCAAAACCGGTGAGATTGACAACCTCATCGCAAGTTGGGGGCAGAGTTTAGTGGTTGTGTTGTGCAGGTCTCCACGTTGCTGCTGGCACCGGTAGTGCGCCCTGCCAAAGTTCAGTTAGCTACACCTTTGGAGTGTTTCCTAGCTCCTACTGGATTGATAACCTTGGTTTCATAACTGAGGGAAAACTTGCTGCTGTGCTCATCATACCTTCCTCTTGGGGTTCCCCAACGAGCTCGATATATTTTGGGTCATCAAGCTCTTTTTATGGCGCCGTTGCCGGGGAGTCAAGGACATCTTCACAAGGGGAGTCCCTGATAACCAATCTCTTTACTTTGTTATTTTTGTTTTGCTTAGTTTACTTTTGCTTTGTTTGCTTGTTTCTTTATCAAAAATACAAACAAACTAGTTTTACAAGTTTGCTTTCTTTATTAAAAACACAAAAAATGACTACTCTTGAAAATACTAAGTTGTGTGGCTTCACTAGCACCAACAACAATGATTTTATGAGCACACCCATTGCTCCACCTGTTCCCGAAGCTACTTTCTTTGAGATAAAACCTGCTTTGCTCAATCTTGTTATGAGGTTACAATTTTCTGGTATTGGTAATGAAGATGCTGCTCCTCATTTAAATAACTTTGTTGAAATTTGTGAGATGCAAAAGCATAGGGATATAGATGGAGATATTATTAAGCTTAAATTGTTTCCTTTCTCTTTGAGAGGAAACGCTAAAGAATGGTCTAATTCCTTAACTAGGAATAGTATAGATTCTTGGACTAAATACAAAGATGCTTTCATTGGAAAATACTATCCTCCTGCTAAGATTATATCTATGAGAAGTGAAATAATGAAGTTTAATCAATCTGATAATGAACATGTTGCTCAAGCTTGGGAAAGAATGAAATCTTTGGTAAAGAATTGTCCCACTCATGGACTGACTGCTTGGATGATTATCCAAACCTTTTATGCAGGATTGAACTATTTTTCAAGAAATCTATTGGATTCTGCTGCTGGAGGTACCTTTATGACCATTAATTTGGGTGCTGCAACAAAGCTTCTCGATAATATGATGGTTAACTATTCTGAATGGCATACTGAAAGAGCTCCACAAGGTAAGAAGGTAAATTCTATTGAAGAAACCTCCTCCTTGAGTGATAAAATTGATGTTATTATGTCTATGCTTGTTAGTGGGAAAGCCCACATTGATCCAAATAATGGTCCTTTAGCCTCTTTGGTTGCTCAAGAAGAGCAAGTTGATGTGAACTTTATAAGAAATAACAATTTTAGCAACAATGCCTACAGGAATAATTTTGGTAACAACAATTATAAGCCATATCCTCCCAACAATGGTAATGCTTATGGAAATTCCTACAACAATAATAGGAGTTCCCCCTCTGAAGTTGAAGTTATGCTTAAAGGCTCTATTAGTAAACAAACCGCTTTCAATAAAACTATTGAGGAAAACTCTCTAATGCTGAAAGAAATATAGTATCATTGGCTGAAGCTCAATATTCTTTGAATAAAATGGTTGCTAAACCTGAAACTAATGGTAATCCCTTTGCTGCTACTAATGCCATACAAGTAAGAATTGATGAAAATGTTAGACTATTAGCTGCATTGCAAGCTAAGTGGGAAAGAGAGGATGAAATTGTTAGAAACATTGGTGTTTCTACTATCACTACCACTAGTGTTGAGGCTAGTAACATCTCTACTACTTTATATGATAATTATGATTTTGATCTTGATGGTTGCAATATCTCTGAAGTTATTAAGTTCCTACAAAAGCTTGCTAAAAGTCCTAATGCTAGTGCTATGAATATTGTAGCATCCCAATTGTCTAACAATTGTAATGCTACTTGTCCTAGTACGATATTGGCTACTCCATATATATTATTGTTGCATCATAATTATATCATGCTCATGTCATCATGCCCCTTGCATTTGAGCATCATATAAAACTCCTTTTCTTTTGGTTCTTCTCTCACATGCATTATTAATTGTATTTGCTTCTTGATATTATATTGGCTATTGATATATTGTTCAAATGCCCAAGTTGAGTTGGGGGCATATCTTTTGTTTCCATTTCACCACCTTTCTCTCCCACCACCCTATAATTCCACCATCCCATTACCAATGAGCTTATCTTTCTTTTCTTTGATATTTTAAATCTAGCTCATGTAGTTTGGGGTGGATTAAACCCTCTAAGTTCTTGTGCTTGGTTTTATCTCCATTTCTTGGATATGCATAGAGTAATGCCATAATATTCATATTGTCTTCACAAAATAAATAATGGCATTAGTATTTTGCATGGGCCATGCACAAGTCTTCACCACCTTTCTCTTCTTTGGTTTTTCCTTGGGTTTAATGGAGCCTATCTTTGGAAGATCATCTCCTACCATTACACCATCCTCATAGTCTCACCCCTCTCTTTATCTTCTTATTTTATTCTCCATGCATGAACCATATGAGGCCTATTCCTTAATTCATTTCTTTTCTTTTTCTTGGAATTCTTTTCACCTCCACCTCATGATAATTCTAGCCTCCACCATGCTCCACTTGGGATGATCTTACCACATTCCTTTCTTTTATTTTTTCTATTTATCTACATGTATGATCACATGAGAACTTTTACACCTAATTCTTTTCTTCTTCTTTCTTCCTAGTTTCTTCTCTACATTAGTCCATGCAAGACCAAGCCCTTTTAGTTCTTCTTGGATTAGCCTCCTACACCAAAATTCCAATCTAAATACTTACAAATAATCAAACTTAATAAATTCCTTTATTCTTCCCATAACCCTAAATTCTACTAACCCTCTCTCTCTCTCTAGCTTGGCCTCCATGCCAAGACCCTCTCTCCACCTGGCCACCCTCTCTCTACCTGACCCACCACCCCAGCCTCTCCTCTCTCTAACCTAGCTCACCCAAACCCTAACCCTCGCTAAACCTAACCCAAGGCCACCATCTAACCTAACCCGAGCTAGTCCCTCCCTCTCTTCTCTCCCTCATGCCAGCCCCACCCTGCAGCCTCATTGCCTCGCCCTGGACCAGCCCCAGCCAGCCCAGCCGGCCGAGCACGTGCTCGAGGAGGAGGAAAAAGGTGGCACGAGGCCACCTTTATCTTGCCGTGCCCCAGCTGCCTCCTTCCCCTCTCCCTCCTTTTCCCCCTCTCGCACGCCTCCTCTGGCATCTCTAGATCCACCCCGAGGCGCCCCCTTCTTCCCCTCCTTCCTCTCCGACCACCAGCAGCCGACGCCGGTCGCCGCCAGCAACCACCCCGCCCCGACGAACCGGCCGAGCCACGCGACCGTGAAGTGGCTGAGGAGATCCAGGACAACCCCCTGCACCACCCCGACCGCGCCTACGCGAAGGAGAAGCTCCCCAGCAACCCCGCGCCTCGCCGCCCTGCAGGAAACCCTAGCCGACGGAGCGCCTGCCTCCCCGACGCTCCGCCGCTCCTCGCGCCGATCCAAGCCCACCAGCGAGCCCGCGGTGAGCATCTCCCCCTCCCTGACAACCTCCGCCTCACCGTGTCGCCCTAACGCCGCCGTGCGTTTCGTCGAGCAGCCGCCGCGCGCCAGAGCTCGCCGTTGTCTGCCAGGTTCCCGCGCTGCTTAGAGCCTACCTAGCACCCGAACCCCCTCCTAACAGCTCCCCTAGCACCACCGCACCGGTTCCGTCCCTCAGCGCGCTCTCCCGCGACCCGGGTTCGAGTCCTCGCTCGCGCCGCGCACCGCGTTTCCTCGCCAGACGGAGGAAAACGATAAACAGTACCGGGGCCATGGTCATCTTGCAAAAATCCCCCCACCTTTTTAATTCACGCAACCCGTGCTCTTAGTGCCCCACCGGTCAGTCGCCCAGGTCATCTTGCAGAAAAACCCCTCGGCTTTTCCGGCCGCCACCCGCGCTCCAGTCCCCAGCCCCACCTGTCAGCCCTGTCTCGATCTCCGCTGACACGCGGGCCTGCGCCCGTTGGCCCACCCCGCAGCCTCAGTGGCTAGGCGAGCCCGCGGTGACAAAAGGAATTTCCGCGCGCGCGTGGCCCAGTCGGCGCAGCCCCACCTGTCAGTGGCTGTGGCTAGAGCTACCCGCGGTGTAAAAAGTTTTACCTTGAGTCTGTTTTTAATTCAAATATTTTCAAATTTATTTAAATTCAAATTCTTTTCAGATTCAAATAATTTTTTAAAATACAAATCCAAATAATACAAATAATATATGTTTTGGAATCAGAAAAATGTGAGGAATTCAAATATGCCCTTCAAAATATATTTTGAACACTTTAAATTTCGAGTTGATTAAAATTACAAGAAAATGCCCTTTACTTGATTAATTAATAACTTTTGTTTTATAATTCCAAATTTGGCAAATAATATGTCTAAATCGATCAGCGCGACGAGCCCATTCTATTTATGCAATCCTTGTTCTGAATTGAAGCATGCATCATGTTGTCATTTAAAATCTGAACCGTTTATGACAATAAAACTTGGGCAAATAAATAATAAAGTGCTTTATTTCTTGTATCCACACCTCACCTTTGCCATGCTACTTAAATGCCATGCAAATTGTGCATCATTTATCATGGAATGCTTGTTTGCTTGTCGCATTTTAATTCATATGCTTGTGCACTTTATTTATGTTGGCCCTTGTTTGTTTGGTTCTTCTTCGGATAGACGCCCAGCAGGAGAATTACCAGGAATTCCAGGAGTATTACCCAGATCCATCTCTCGCTTCAACTGAGCTGCCAGGCAAGCACTACCACATGCTTGCATACATACAATACCTATTGCCTCTATCTTATTCTTGCATCATTGAGTCGCGATTGCATTAAATTGAATCCCAAGTACTGCATAGCCTTTACTTTTAAGCCACATTAAGCCCGTTCCGGTCCCATGAGCCATTACTACAGGAGTTGTTTGAGCCATGCGAGTCGTAGAAAAGCATGAGTAGGGTATGTGAGTGTCTGATGGATAACGAGGTACCTAAACAACATAACCTGAGTAGTAATGGGATAACTAATCAAAGAGGCACCGGTGAGCAATATCTGCTATTTGGTTTTTCATGCTCACTTGTGTCCCGTAGGACCCCGAGTACTTGATTCCTGTTCCTTGACTATTCGCACTATCCACATCCGGGAGGCCTTATGGACCCCCCTGAGCTAGAGCTTGATTCGTTCTTATTTCTTGGGGCCACAAGTAGTTTGGGGCTTTATTACTATTCTGTACTTATGCCATGTTACTGCTTTATTTAAGATTGTGCATGGAGCACCTGTACCGTTTTGGATCGTGGAATGTTTTCGCGGTATCGACAAGCCCAGTCACAATTTTGGGTTCCCAGTCGTTTACAGCCATTGACACAAACCTTGGGTCCGTCTCGGAGCCGACCAGCTTCGTTGCGGGTAGCTTAATGGGGTGGCCCCCTGAAATATTTCTGAATCCTGTGATTGCTTTGTCGAGAATGCCTCGTTGGGTTTTGATTTGGTTTTTCCGAGGTTGATAGAGTGTGTGTTGCTATTCGTGCACCCCTGCAGGGTAAATCTTTCTGAAAGCCGTGTCCGCGGTTATGGACGACTTGGAGCACAGTTTCTTGATCATAGACAAGTATAACTAAAGTACCGCTTTTCAATTGACTAAGTACTTGACTAGTAAATAGTGCAATACTCATGGAATGGTTAATAAAACTGCCAACGGATGATGGGGGTTGTTCGTCCGCTTCCTCGTTGGTCAGCGAGGAGGAGGATGGATCTGTTAATTATACTGTTATAACTGTTGTTCTTAATTCACGGACTTCCGTCTATCATTGGTTAGGCGGAAGGTTAGCGAGTTTCTATAGAATTGTTAGGTATTATCTTTTGCTGCAATTGCGTCACCCCAGGTTGTGTCCCCTTTAGTGGCATAAAGACTTGCTGAGTACCCCTAGGGTCTTACACGATAAATTGTTTGATTCAGATGAACAGGTGTACCCGCAAGATGGATACTGGGTGGAAGAGACAGATGATGTTGGCAACGATCATTCGGTGTAGAGATTCCGGGAACGGGGATCCGTGTGATCTGTGGGCGGGATGTGTTTATTTATGGGGCATCTTATGCCAATTTGCTTCTTATCCGTACTCGGATCTTGTTTTCCGCTTCCGCCTGATACTCTGATGTGTGATGTATGAGGAGCTATCCTAAATTACTATATCTACCTAGGATGTTTGGATGTTGCCGTATGGCGTTGCAATATTTCCATTTCTTTTAGATGGAATGGCTCTGATGTACTGTTGTATGTGGCTTGCATACATACCCACTTGTGTATGTAGTTGATCCCTTCGCCTGCCGATTACGCCGCTCGTTCTTGTCCTGTTGTTTGAAAGTGGTTAGGACGACCGAGAGGTCTACCGCGAGTGGCCCTGGGCCCCGCCGTACTATTTTAACCACTTTCGTTCATCCAGGCATTAACTAAGGGCGTAATTCACCGTGGTAGTTACAAATATGGTCTTTACAAAACACATTACTGATGCTCTCATAAAAATTAAAGAAGAAAAGATGAAACATAAAGCTTCTGTTCCTATGAAAAAAGAAGATGGTTGGGAACCCATCATTAATATGAAAGTGAATGATTTTGATTTCAAAGCTTTATGTGATCTTGATAGTAGTGTTTCCATTATGCCTAGAAAGATTTATGATATGCTTGATTTGCCACCACTTGACGATTGTTATTTGAATGCCCCACTTGATGATAATGCTAAAAAGAAACTCATGGGGAGTATTAATGATGTTCTTATTATGGTTAACATTGCCTATGTCCCCGTTGATTTCTATGTTTTGGATGTTGAATGTAATGCTTCTTGTCCTATTACTTTGGGAAGAGCTTTTCTTAGAACTGTTGGTGCCATTATTGATATGAAAGAAGGCACCATTAAATATCAACTCCCACTCAAGAAAGATATAGAACACTTCCCTAAGAAGAGAGAGAAGATTTCTTTTGCCTCTCCTATAAAAACAAAATTTGCTCTTAATGCTTCTTCATTGGAGAACACTTGATTCTTTTTCTTGCTTCTTATGCCTAACTTAAATGCGTTAAAGAAAAGTACTTATTGGAAGATAACTCAAAAGTTTTAGATGAGTCTTGAAGTTATTACTTCAGTAATAACTGCTCCTTATCCTTTTTATTTGCTTTTTGTGCCAAGAGTAACCTCTAATGAGAGAGAAGTAATGATTGGGAAAGTTGCTGTCCCGAAACAGATTTCTGTGCTTGACCGTAAATATTCGTGTAAAACCTCTGTACGCCCTTTTGAGGCGTGAATTTTTGTGCTTCTGCCCCAGGTTGTTACCTGATTTTCGTTAGTTCAACACTTTTCGATTTGATCAATAGAAGCTCTTAGAAAAAATTCGTCTTTACCTGCTGGTCTGTTTTGACATATTTCTGCCATTTTCTGCATTTGCTTCTTGTTGGTTCCTTTTTGAGTTCTTTTGGGGAACTGGGCTTTTTGAGGGAAGTGCTACAGTAGCTTGTGTTTTAATGGAAGTTTTATTGGTGTTGGAACTGAACCTAAAGACCTATTATCTTGAGTGCACTAATGTTGCTAATAAAGATTGTGTGAAGTTTTGTATGAAGGAAAAATTTCAGGTGTATGGAAGGAATGAGTAATGAGATAAAGAATGGAATAAAGCTCAAACTTGGGGATGCCACGCGTGTCACCCCAAGAAATATCCAAGAAGTACAAGCATCAAATCTTGGGGATGCCCAAGGCATCCCCTTCTTTGTCAATAAAAATTCCAGGTTTCTTCCAAACGCTTCATTTTTATTGTTTCATGCACAGTTTTGTTGTTCTTGGAGCGTCTTCTTTTTCATTTTCGTTTTGGTTTTTCGTTTTCTTTGTTTTCTGAATAAATTGGTTGGACCCCCTCTTTCATACACTGGTTTTCAAATAGTTTGGTTTTGATTGGAAAAGAGTAGGAAAGTTCATGCTTAAGTGGTAAAGAGAGCTTGTTTTTGACTGTGGCCCATGCTTTGTCATGCCATGCCTGATATTGTTTTGGCATTAGGCTTAGTATTCCTTGCTTTAGCATTACTTGTTATAAACAATTGAGATTGCTTAATGTGCCTTGGCAGAATCATGCGTTGTTTTAGCATATTAAAGCATAGTATTGTGGTATTCTCCTTTGACGCTTTATTTGGGTTGACTTGGCACATGCTCACACCATGTTATGACTATCCCAAGTCACCATAAGACTTTATGATCCTTTAGTTTTCAACTTGTAGTATCACTTTATGCTTTGATCAATGATGTTTTGTTGCTCTGCATGATTATGGCCATTATTTCTCTCTTAGTTGGTCGCTCACAGTCTTTTGCTAGCCTCCGCAACCAAGTGTAAGTTCCACTCATGCATCCAACTCCTAAAACCAAGTTTTTCCAAAGAGTCCATGATGGCTCAATGCATGGCGCCCAGAAAAGTGCTTGAAGGCGGTGTTGATGTAGAGCTCGTTGGGAACCCCAAGAGGAAGGTAAGATGAGAACATCAGCATCTTTCCCTCAGTTATGAAACCAAGGTTTAATCGAACCAGTAGGAGCAAGAAAACACCTCAAAGGTGTTACTAGCTGAGCTTTGGCAGGGCGCACTACCGGTGCTAGTAGCAACGTGGAGACCTGCACAACACGACCACAGAACTTTGTCCCCAACTTGCGATGAGGTTGTCAATCTCACCGTGTTTTGCGGAAAACAAAGGATTAAACGTATCGAATGGAAAGAAGTAAAAGTTTGCAGAAAGTAAACACAAAGCAGTAAAAGATTGTAGATTGTATGTAAAGAAAAGGAACGGGATCCATAGTTCACTAGAGGTGGCTCTCCTTAAATAGATAACATGCTGGGTGAACAAATTACAGCAGGGCAATTGACAAACACCGAGAAAGCAATACATGCATATACTAATCATCTTGACTCCTTTGAGACTTGATTGGGCATTACAACATAATACATAGACCACCATCCAACTGCATCTATGACTAATAATCCACCTTCAGGTTATCATCCGAACCCCCTCTAGTGTTAAGTTGCAAGCAACATATTATTGCTTTACGAACTGCGTGTAAAGTAAACAATACGATTGTTCTATGAACAAAGTATTGTTGTTTTCTCCCTAGTAGCAACAACACATCTAGTACCTTAGAGATTTATGTCACTTCCCCAGATTACTAGAGGCATGAACCCACTATCGAGCATAAATACTAACTCTTGGAGTTGCTAACATCTACTTGGCCAAGATAGGTACTAACAACGGAAAGCATGCAAGATCTCAAATAAAAAAGACATGATAGAATCAATAATCAATCTGAAATAGCATCTCAATATCCATCGGATCCCCGCAAACACAACATGCAGAATTACAAATAGATGATCTTGATCATGAACGGAGCTCACAAGATCTAGACATGAAAGCACAAAGGAGGAGAACCAGCCATCTAGCTACTACATGGATCCGTAGTCCAAGGATGAACTACTCACGCATCACACCGGAGGCTTGCATGGTGATGAAGAAGGCCTCCAGGGTGAATTACCCTCTCTGGCAGGGTGCCGGGAAGAGCTTCAGATCCCTCCTGATCTAGGGATGGAGATGACGGCGGCTACAGACTCTTTCGTGGATTTTTGATCGGGTACTTAGGGTTTACGTCCCGAGGGCATCTTATAGTGAGAAGGGGAGGCCGAGGGGGTGCCTGGGCTGGCCTCACCACCCCCTGGCGCGGGCAAGGCCTGGCCGTGCGGCCAGGTGGTGTGGCCGCCCTCTGGCCCCTCTCCGTCTCGTATTCTAGCACTTGATCACTTCCGGAAAATAGGCACTTTGGCTTTTTTCCGGTCCAATTCCGAGAATATTCATTTTCTGACTTTCCTGGAACCAAAAACAGCAGAAAACAGGCAGCTGGCATTGTGGCTCTTGTTAATAGGTTAGTCCAAGAAATCATATGAAAATTACTCCAAAGTTGGAACAAAACACAAGAAAGTGGATAAAACCAAGCATGGAACATCAATAATTATAGATACATTTGCAATGTATCAACATCCCCAAGCTTAACTCATGCTCGTCCTCGAGTAGGTAAGTGATAAAAAGAAAGAATAATTTTTGAGGTGACATGCACCATCAAAGACTTGATCAAAGTATTTGCAAAACATTCAAAGCTGGGATCATAGTACTTCAATCATAACATGAAAGACAAAGTTCTAGCAATAAGCAAAGAAACTATGATGCAACATGAAAAGGCACAAACAAAAGATTCATGAATAACAATGCTTTGCAAGACATTTGTTTGTTTCACATAAAGAAAACATAGCATAATAGTATTCAGCTTGTCCCTCAATAGAGTAGCAAATATAAATGCATAGGACACCTTCAAAGTTCATAAGAGTGACTAGATACAATAGTTTAAAACAAGCAATATAAAAGTATGCATCAATCAACTAGTCTTGGGACAATGCACATAGAACTAATAATGGCCACTATGCTCTCAAAGTAGGTGCATAAAGATAGAAGGTGTAGACTCAATGTAATGGTGGAAGAAAAGCCTTTGTAAAAGGAAGTAGGGATTCAAGTCTCATAAAGATCTTCCAAAAATCATGGTACTTATAGCTTTCAGCTCTCATTGCCCCTATCATAAGCATCTTGAAGTGATTAAGGTTAAAGTGAACAAACTATGGTGTACATGCTTGACAAAGTATAAGTCAGAAATCTCATGTCCCTTGTATACGAGGGCCGCTCCTCATGCTACTCAAGTTTAGTCACCGGTAAGTTCTTTTCATCGTAAGTACATGTGTATCATAGAGAACCGCCAATGGGGTACCCCTTGCCCGATGATACGAAAGAATCCCCATATCAAAATGACAAGGCAAGTAGACAACAAGCATCTCAGCATTCTTCTTATTTACCATGGGAATATGGTGCTTTTTTCTCTCTTTCCTCTTTTCATAGTATCTCTTTATTTTTTCTTTTTCTCTTTTTTCTCAATATAGGACTCTTTTTTATAAGAAGAATGCTTCATAGACAACTCATTATGGTTACGCTGCAGGTTTCCACCATGTCAGCATGGATTAGACCAGCAGCCCAGGCGTTTCTCTAACACATATACATAACTCCATGGACTTACAAGCTCCCCTTTCATTTCACAGCGACGACATCCATATACAAAAGAGCATGATATCAACTAGATACAAGTACCAAGTGTAATGTTGAAAGCGTTCCCAATGAAAGCATGGTTCTGCTAATTCCCGACAAATAAGTGCAAGCATATACAACATAGAAGACACAATGGTTGAAGTTTATTAAGGGCAAGAAAAGTAAAATGTGCCATCAAGTTCGTGAGAGCTTTAATCACTAGTTTTCTCATAACAAGTTTAATTTGGAAGGTAAACAAAAGCATGAATATACTTGGAATAGCATAAGCTAATAGGTAGGTATGGTGGAATCTTTGTAATAACTTGGTTTAGGGAGTTGGATGCATGAGTGGAACTCATACTTTGTTGTGGAGGCTAGCAAAAGACTGGGAGCGACAAACTAAGAGAGCAATAATGGCCATAATCATGCAGAGCGACAAAACATCATTGATCAAAGCATAAAGTGATACTACAAGTTGAAAACTAAAGGATCATAAAGGCTATGGTGACTTTGGATAGTCATAACATGGTGTGAGCATGTGCCAAGTCAACCCAAATAAAGCATCAAAGGAGAATACCACTATAGTATGCTTTAATATGCTAAAACAACGCATGATTCATCCAAGGCACATTAAGCAATCTCAATTGTTTATAACAAGTCATGCTACATAAAATAATACTAAGCATAAAGCCAAAACAATATCAAGCATGGCATGACAAAGCACAGGCCATAGTCAAAAACAAGCTTTTTACCACATAAGCATGGACTTTCCTACTCTTTTCTAAACCAAACCAAACTATTTGCAAACCAATGTATGAAAGAGGGGATCCAACCAATTTATTCAGAAAACTAAGCAAACAAAATAAAACGAAAAACCAAAACAAAAACGAAAAAGAAGACGCTCCAAGAAAAACACAACTGTGCATGAAACAATAAAAATGAAGCGTTTGGAAGAAACCTGGGATTTTTATTGATGAAGAAGGGGATGCCTTGGGCATACCCAAGCTTTGACGCTTGTAATTCTTGGATATTTCTTGGGGTGACACGCGTGGCATCCCCAAGCTTGAGCTTTAATCCATCATTCATCTCATTACTCATTCCTTCCATACACCTGAAATTTTTCCTTCATACAAAACTTCACACAATCTCATTAGCAATATTAGTGCACTCAAGATAAATAAGTCTTAATGTTCAGTTATAATACCAAATAAACTTCCATTAGAACACTAGATACTGCAGAACTTCCCTCAAAAAGCTCAATTCCCCAAAATAACTCAAGAAGGAACCAACAAGAAGCAAATGCAGAAAATGGCAGAAATCTGTCAAAACAGACCAGCAGGTAAAGACAAATGTTTTCAAAGACGCTCTATTTCTCAAATCAAAAAGTGTTGAACAAACAAAAGTTAGATAACAACCTGGGGCAGAAGCATAAAAAATTACAGCTCAATCCGACATACATAGCTCTCTCATGAATTTTTACGGTGAAGCACAAAAATCTGTTTTGGGACAACAACTTTCCCAATCATTACTTCTCTCTCATTAGAGGTTACTCTTGGCACAAAAAGAAAATAAAAAGGATAAGGAGAGGTTATTACAGAGGTAATAACTTCCAAGACTCATCTAAAACTTTTGGGTTATCTCCCAATAAGTACTTTTCTTTAACGCCTTTAAGTTAGGCATAAGAAGCAAAGAAAGAATCAAGTGTTCTCAAATGAAGAAGCATTAAAAGCAACTTTCTTGCCCTTAAGTCTCTTACTTTTATTCTTAACACTGGGGAAAATATGATTGTTTGGTGGAGAAGAAAGGTGCATGGTCCCCTTTCCCACATCTATTATTGCTCCAAGGAGTTCTAATAGGGACCTTCCAAGTGTAATTTGTCCTTTTCCTGCACATTCAATAACAAGATAATCAATAGAAATCGTTTTCCCAAGGATCTTTGTAAACACTCCTTCAGCTATTCGAAGAGGTAATAGTAAGAGATATTTATTTTCCTCCCTCAATGAGCCCCCAAGTATTCAGAGATTTATAAATATCTTTGGGCATAAGGCAAAATTCAGACATGATATCACAGCGAGCTTGAAAAGTTTCAGTGTTCATCTCAATCTTTACTATAGGGAACCACTTTGATGGTTCAGAGTTTATTGGAACATAATCGTGATGCTCCCTAAGCGTATTATAGCAACTTTCTAATCTAGTAATGCTAGCCTCAAGAGTGTCCAACCTAGCAAATATTTTTGCGAAAGAAATATCAGTTTGGCTAGGCATGTTGTAAGTGAGGATCAATTTATTTATAGCATTAATAGCATCAGCCTCATTACATTGGAGGAAATCTCCTCCCACAATAGAATCTAAGGCATATCTATAGCAAAGAACAATCCCAAGGTAAAAACTGCTAAGGAACAAGCTTTGAGTCATTTTAGGCTAGGTTTTTTCATGTAGATCCGAGATTCTAGACCAAGCTTCCTTAAAACATTCCTCAATCCCTTCTTTAGAAGTGAAAGTCATTTCCTCAGGTGACATAGTGACTGGAGCAAGGCTAGACATAGTTACAACATAGGATAGGAACTATTTTTTTTTGTGTTTTTCAAATAAGAAAGCAAACAAGTAAAACTATTTTTTGTGTTTTTGAATAACAAAACAAGCAAACAAAGCAAAAAGAAACTAAGCAAAAAAACAAAGTAAAGAGATTGGTTATGAGGGACTCCCCTTGTGAAGATGTCCTTTACTCCCCGGCAACAGCGCCAGAAAATAGCTTGATGGCTCAATGCACGGTGCCCAGAAAAGTGCTTGAAGGCGGTGTTGATGTAGAGATCGTTGGGAACCCCAAGAGGAAGGTATGATGAGCACAGCAACAAGTTTCCCTTAGTTATGAAACCAAGGTTTAATCGAACCAGTAGGAGCAAGGAAACACCTCAAAGGTGTTACTAGCCGAGCTTTGGCAGGGCGCACTACCGGTGCTAGTAGCAACGTGGAGACCTGCATAACACGACCACAGAACTTTGTCCCCAACTTGCGATGAGGTTGTCAATCTCACCGTGTTTTGCGGAAAACAAAGGATTAAACGTATCGAATGGAAAGAAGTAAAAGTTTGCAGAAAGTAAACACAAAGCAGTAAAAGATTGTAGATTGTATGTAAAGAAAAGGACCGGGATCCATAGTTCACTAGAGGTGGCTCTCCTTAAATAGATAACATGCTGGGTGAACAAATTACAGCGGGGCTATTGACAAACACCGAGAAAGCAATACATGCATATACTAATCATCTTGACTCCTTTGAGACTTGATTGGGCATTACAACATAATACATAGACCGACATCCAACTGCATCTATGACTAATAATCCACCTTCAGGTTATCATCCGAACCGCCTCCAGTATTAAGTTGCAAGCAACAGATTATTGCTTTACAAACTGCGTGTAAAGTAAACAATACGACCGTTCTATGAACAAAGGATTGTTGTTTTTCTCCCTAGTAGCAATAGCACATCTAGTACCTTAGAGATTTCTGTCACTTCCCCAGATTACCAGAGGCATGAACCCACTATCGAGCATAAATACTAACTCTTGGAGTTGCTAGCATCTACTTGGCCAAGATAGCTACTAACAACGGAAAGCATGCAAGATCTCAAATAACAAAGACATGATAGAATGAATAATCAATCTGAAATAGCATCTCAATATCCATCGGATCCCCGCAAACACAACATGCAGAATTACAAATAGATGATCTTGATCATGAACAGAGCTCACAAGATCTAGACATGAAAGCACAAAGGAGGAGAACCAGCCATCTAGCTACTACATGGATTTGTAGTCCAAGGATGAACTAATCACGCATCACAACGGAGGCTTGCATGGTGATGAAGAAGGCCTCCAGGGTGAATTCCCCTCTCCGGCAGGGTGCCGGGAAGAGCTTCAGATCCCTCCCGATCTAGGGATGGAGATGACGGCGGCTATAGACTCTTTCGTGGATTTTTGATCGGGTACTTAGGGTTTATGTCCCGAGGGCATCTTATAGTCGGAAGGGGAGGCCGAGGGGGTGCCTGGGCTGGCCTCACCACCCCCTGCGCGGGCCAGGCCTGGCCGGGCGGCCAGGTGGTGTGGCCGCCGTCTGGCCCCTCTCCATCTCGTATTCTGGCACTTGATCACTTCCTAAAAATAGGCACTTTGGCTTTTTTCCCGTCCAATTCGGAGAATATTCATTTTCTGACTTTCCTGGTACCAAAAACAGCAGAAAACAGGCAGCTGGCACTGTGGCTCTTGTTAATAGGTTAGTCCAAGAAATCATATGAAAAGTACTCCAAAGTTGGAACAAACCACAAGAAAGTGGATAAAACCAAGCATGGAACATCAAAAATTATAGATACATTTGCAATGTATCAGTCCACCATACCTACCTATTAGCATATGCTATTCCAAGTATATTCATGTTTTTTTCTACCTTCCGAATTAAACTTGTTATGAGAAAACTAGTGATTAAAGCTCCCACGAACTTGATGCCACACTTTACTTTCTTGCATTTAATAAACTTGAACCATTGCGTCCATCTTTGTTGCGTATATGCTTGCGCTTTATAAGTTGAAGTTAGCAGAACCATGTATCATGGGGAACGCTTTCAACATTGCACATGTACTTTGTACCCCGTTGATATCATGTTCTTTTGCTTATGGATCCCGGCGGTGTGAAATAAAAGGGGAACTTGTAAGATCATGGAGTTTGTATGTGTGTTATAGAAACGCCTGGGCTGCTAGCCTAAGCCATGCCTAATCATGGTGGAAACTTGCAGCATAACCATAATCAGCACTCTATGAAGCATCCTCAATAAAAACCTATGCAAATAGCAAATAAAAAGATTGCTGAGATGCTCATTGTATGCTTGCCTTGTCATTTTGATTATGGGATAGCTCCTGTATCATGTGCAAGGGGTACCCCATTGGCGGTTCTTTATGATACATATGTACTTACAATGAGAAGAGCTTACTTGTGACTAAAGTTGAGTAGCATGAGGTTAGGTCTTCGTAAGTAAGGTGCATGAGATTTCGGCTTATAACTTGTCAAGCATATCCTATTAGTTGTGTCACTTTAACCTTAATCACCTTCAAGATGCTTGTGATAGGGGCAATGAGAGCTGAAAGCTAATAAGTACCATAATTTTTGGAATCTCTTTATGAGACTTGAATCCCTACTTCCTTCTACGAAGGCCTTTCTTTTACTTTTATGTTGAGTCTCCACCTTCTATCTTTATGCACCTACTTTGAGAGCATAGTGGCCATTCTTAGTTCTATGTGCATTGTCCCATGACTTGTTCATTGATGCATAGCTTTGATATTGCTTGTTTTAAACTATTTGTATCTAGTCACTCTTATGAACTTTGAAGGTGTCCTATGCACTTATGTTTGATACTCTATGAGGGACACACTGAATGCCACTATGCTATGTTTTCCTTATGTGAAACAAACAAACGTATTGCAAAGCATTGTTATTCATGAATCTTTTGTTTATGCCTTTTTATGTTGCAACATAGTTGCTTTGCCTTCTTGTTAGAACTTTGTCTTTCATGTTTTGATTGAAGTACTATGATCCTAGCTATCAATGTTTTACAAATACTTTGATCAAGTTTATGATTGTCCATGTCACCTAAAAAATTATTCTTTCTTTTTATCACTTACCTACTCGAGGACGAGCAAGAGTTAAGCTTGGGGATGTTAATATGTTGCTAACGTATCCATAATTTTTGTTGTTCCATGCTTGGTTTTATCTACTTTCTTGTGTTCTATCCACACTTTGGAGTACTTTTCATATGATTCCTTGGACTAACCTATTAACAAGAGCCACAGTGCTAGCTGCCTGTTTTCTGCTCTTTTTGGTTCCAGGAAAGTCAAAAAATGAATATTCTTGGAATTAGACGGGACAAAAGCCAAAGTCAGTTTTTCACCGAGGGACACCAGGAGACAGAATACGAGACGGAGAGGGGCTGGGGCCTGGCCACACCACCTGGCCTTGCGGCCACGCTTGGCCCGCGCCAGGGGTAGTCTGGCCGCCCCAGGCACCCCCTCGGCCTCTCATTTCGCCTATATATTGCCTCTGATACAGAAACCCTAAGTACCCGATCAAAATTCCATGAAAGAGCCTGTAGTAGACATCATCTCCATCCCTAGATCAGGAGGGATCTGAAGCTCTTCCCGACACCCTGCCGGAGAGGGGAATTCACCCTTGAGGCCTTCTTCATCATCATGCAAGCCTCCGGTGTGATGCGTGAGTAGTTCATCTCTGGACTACGGGTCCATGTAGTAGCTAGATGGCTAGTTCTTCTCCTTTGTGCTACCATGTTTAGATCTTGTGAGATCCGTTCATGATCAAGATCATCTATTTGTAATTCCTACATGTTGTGTTTGCGGGGATCTGATGGATATTTAGATGCTATTTCAGGTTGATTATTGATTCTATAATGTCTTTGTTATTTGTGATCTTGCATGCTTTCTGTTGTTAGTAGCTATCTTGCCAAGTAAATGCTGGAAACTCCAAGAGTTAGTATTTATGCTCGGTAGTGGGTTCATGCCTCTAGTAATCTGGGGAAGTGACAGAAATCTCTAAGGTACTAGATGTGCTGTTGCTACTAGGGAGAAAACAACAATCCTTTGTTCATAGAACAATCGTATTGTTTACTTTACACGCAGTTCATAAAGCAATAATCTGTTGCTTGCAACTTAATACTGGAGGGGGTTCGGATGATAACCTAAAGGTGGATTATTAGTCATAGATGCAGTTGGATGGCGGTCTATGTATTATGTTGTAATGCCCAATCAAGTCTCAAAGGAGTCAAGATGATTAGTATATGCATGTATTGCTTTCTCGGTATTTGTCAATTGCCCTGCTGTAATTTGTTCACCCAGCATGTTATCTATTTAAGGAGAGCCACCTCTAGTGAACTATGGATCCCAATCCTTTTCTTTACATACAATCTACAATCAACTGTTTACTGCTTTGTGTTTACTTTCTACAAACTATTACTTTCTTCCACTCGATACGTTTAATCTTTTGTTTTCAGAAAAACCGGTGAGATTGACAACCTCATCGCAAGTTGGGGGTAGAGTTCTGTGGTTGTGTGATGACCCACAAGTATAGGGGGTGTATCGCAGTATTTTCGATAAGTAAGAGTGTCGAACCCAACGTGGAGCAGAAGGTGCTGGCTAGTGGTATGGATCAGGAATTCTCTGCAAATACTTAGCAAACGGATTTTTAGGGGTTTTCGATAAAGCAAGTAAACAAAGTACGAGTAAATAAAAAACAGTAGGAATAAATGCAGCAAAGGACAAGCCGGTTGTATTACTTAAGATGACCAAACATTCTCGAGGACACATGGGAAGACTGTCAAGTGCTTTCGCTTCATATAGTTGATTAATCTTCTTTGGCTTACTAAGTGTTGTGTGGGTGAACCTGTGCTAATGTACCGCCCCATCCAAGACTAATACATACTTGTGATTATACCCCTTGCAAACATCCGTAAGTACAAGAAAGTAATTAAGGTAGAAACCTAACCACAACTTTAAACTCTAGGACCCTTACGTCCCTTATGCAATGGTTTCCTAATGGGGGTTCAAGTTTCTATCACTCTTGCAACCCCTACGATTAGTAGCCAAATACACAATGCATTCCCCTAGGCCCATATAGGTGAAGTGTCATGTAGTCGACGTTCACATGACACCACTAGAAGAAGTACACCACAACTTAAATAACAATCTATTGAATCTTTCTCAACACAACTCCACTACTAACAACAAGACTTCTCCCATGTCCTCAAGAACAAAACAAACTACTCACAAGAAATCATATGGATCATGATTAGAGATGGAATAATGATGTATAACAATCTGAACATAAACAACAATTCAATGGTTCACTCAATAGCATCAACTACAAAGAGTAGTCAACACGGGAAAGTTTCCCATATGAACTATGCAAGATTCAATGCAATTGTTATAGCAATATGGAGATGGTGATGAGGGTGCTGATGGTGATGATGGTGGTGATGATGATGATCTCGATCAAGTCCAGCTTGATGGTGGTGTTCGATCTCCCCTCTCCAGGAAGGAATTCCCCCGGCAGAAATCTGTCTGCCGGAGAGATCTTTCTCTCTCGGTGTTTTCCGCCCCGCAGAGGTGGCGAAATCTTTCTGTGGCTGCTCCCCGAGGCTTAGGGTTTCGGGAGGATGATATAGGCTAGAGGGGAGAGGCTAGAGTGGGCCAGGGCGGCCACACTACCTCCTGGCGCGGCCTAGGGCTGCCCGCCCCATGGGGTGGTGTAGGCCCCCTGTGGCCCATCTCCACTCCATCTTTTGGCATCCTTAGTCTTCTGGAAAATAGGATTTTCCGTATATTTTCCCGGATTTTCTGATCTTCACGAATTTTGCCTCCAAACAGCACCTTTTCCATCAGAATTCTGACTGCAGCGGTCCATGCTCCAAAAGTCATCAACATGCAAAAATAGATGAAATAACATAAGTATCACCTCTCAATACGAAATATATCAATGAATAATAGTGAATTAAGACATAGAATTGTGATGCAAAATGGACGTATCAACTCCCCCAAGCTTAGACTTCGCTTGTCCCCAAGCAAAACTGAGCTCAATAAACATAGCCTCAGGTTTATGGAGTGAAGATTCGATAAAAGAATACGGACAAGAAGCATCACATTCATCAAATACATAGATCATAATAGAAGAAAACTCACTATTATATAACTCAACTTGCAATGAGTAAAGGAACACAAAAAAGATACATAAAGTGAATCATAATTGCTAATGGCAAACTTAGCTCTTTGTCGAAGAATAGTTGATAATTTGCTGGAGTTCACAAATAGTTGGCTTTTCAATGATAGCTTTCAAAGTAGTAAACATCACGATAAGAGCAATGTGCAAAACAAGGAACATAAGGAACATGATTGAATAAATCATCATATGAATGAATGAAACACAAAAACTCAAAATACTTGCTGAGATAGAAGGGATAGGTTTACTGACTCAACTACAAAGTAAAAGAAAGGGCCCTTCAAAGAAGGAAGCAGGGATTGCAATTCTCATAAAGAGCTCCCAAAAATTATGATACTTACTAGCTTTCAACTCTCATTGCCCCTATAATAGGCATCTTTAGGTGATTAAGGTTAAAGTGATCAAAAATGAGGATATGCATTGACAAGTTGTAAGTTGAGAATCTCATGTCCCTTGAATACGAGGGCCGCTCCTCATGCTACTCAAGTTTAGTCACCGGTAAGTTCTTGTCATCGTAAGCATATGTGTATCATAGAGAACCACCAACGGGGTACCCCTTGCCCGATGATACGGAAGAATCCCCATATCAAAATGACAAGGCAAGCAGACAACAAGCATATCAGCAATCTTCTTATTTACCATGGGAATATGGTGCTTTTTTCTCTCTTTCCTCTTTTCATAATATCTTTTTTTCTTCTTTTTCTCTTTTTTCTCAATATCGGACTCTCTTTTTTTATAACAAGAATGCTTCATAGATACTTGTTATGGTTACGCTACAGGTTTCCACCATGTCAGCATGGATTAGACCAGCGGCCCAGGCGTTTCTCTAACACATATGCATAACTCCATGGACTTACAAGCTCCCCTTTCATTTCACACCGACGACATCGATGGACAAAAGAACATGATATCAACTTGGTACAAAGTACCAGTGCAATGTTGAAAGCGTTCCCCATGATAGCATGGTTCTGCTAATTCACAACTTACAAAGCGCAAGCATATACGCAACATAGGTGAGCACAATGGTTCAAGTTTATTAAGTGCAAGAAAGTAAAGTGTGCCATCAAGTTCGTGAGAGCTTTAAGAACTAATTTTCACATAACAAGTTTAATTTGGGAGGTAGATAAAACAAGAATTTACTTGGAATAGCAATAATGCTACTAGGTAGGTATGGTGGACTCAAATGGCAAAGGTTTTGGTTTAAGGAAGTGGATGCACGAGAAGAATTCCTCTCAGTACAGGTTTTTGGCTAGCAAGGCTGGGTAGCAAGTATAAGAGTTGAAGGAAACAAACAAACATACAAGTGATAAAGACAAACATGCAATCTTCCTTGGAAGCACAAAAGATCTTAACTAGAGAATACTAGACTTATGAGCAAATCAAGAAAGAAAGATGATGAAATTATTTTTCTCTAGAGTACTTCTATGTTTTTCTTTTCAACTCTCAAAAAGGTGTTGCTACTGACCGAGCCAGGTTTGCAAAAACCAACTAAATTAACTCAATGATCCCAAAGTGATACCAATACTAACAACAAGATCAAGCATATAACCACGAATTGAAAACTAATATAAGCTATGCAAAAGAGTGAATGATAGAACTTCTCATTAATATTCCATAACGGAAACTCACACCAAGGGATACAAATCTAACGAGAGAGGGGACACTTCCATAATGCAAACCATACTACATAATAACTCCTCTATTCATGATATGACTCTACTAAATAGGTAAAAAGATAGAAGATAGTGATATGATACCACGGCACTCCCCCAAGCTCGGAACAAACCAAGGGGATGCTAAACCTGATGACGAATTACTCCTTTGGTGGTGGTGGTATCCTCTCATCTTCGTCCGTCTTCTAGGGTAAAGGCTTCCCATCAACAAAGGACATCGTGGTTTCCAACATCCTGAAACTTGCAGCAGCACTTATGCGTTTAAACCTAGCCTCATACTCACAGTTTTGATTTTGAACGTCATAGAACTGTGCTTGCAGTTTGTTGGTTGTTTGGTGGAGTGAGAGGACTTCGTCTTTGAGTTCAGCAGTCTCCTTTTTGGTGCTCGGTGATGAGTTCGGAACAAATCTTATGGATGATATCCACTTCGCGCTCCGCCATCTTCTTGTACTAAAGACTTCTTGCTCCAGTGCTTCCATCCTGTCCTCCAGACTTCCTTCACCTTTAGGGCCTTGAACCTCTTTAATCCGGACCTCCCCATCTTCGAGCAACAACTCCTTGGGATGAATCTTCAACTCTCCCATGTATGGGTTGATGATATCTTCTAAGGAATCTCCCTCGGCTGATCTAGTGGAAGACATTGTGGCTCCAAATCTAGGATTCTACCTGGCAGAAACAGATCGAAACAAAAACACGACGAAAACACAATATACGAACCTCGGAAGATCTGGGGGATTATATATTAAAAAGTTTCATATCAAAAGGAAGGTACTGGGAGAAACAAGTCGGAGGCGGAGTCCGGGGTGGACTCACCACCTGGTGGCGCGGCCAGGGGTGGGCCCGCGCCACAGGGAGGTGTGAGCCACCCTGGCTCCGTTTCCGTCCCTTTTTCGCTTCGTAGCTTTCCTTATTGACTGAAAACTGCAGAAATATAGTTGGATAGTATTTTCATGGAACTTTTCTTACCAGAATTGTTACCTATTTGAAAACAGACTCAGCAGGTCTCTGAATTTGGTCCTCGATGAATTTCTCTGGAGTTGTAACTTGAAAGGCATCAACATCTTCATTGTAAGAATCTCCAGCAATATAGTGTCGCTGTCCATTCACTACTTGTGTAGTATTATCTTTTAGAGAAGAAATTTTTATTGCTCCTGAACGGTATACTTCTTCAATGATGAAAGGTCCTTCCCATTTTGATAGTAGCTTACCTACAAAAAATGTGAGACGAGACCTATACAATAGAACTTTCTCACCAACATGAAATTCTCTCTTAAGTATTCGCTTGTCATGCCATCTTTTAACTTTTTCCTTAAAGAGCCTAGCATTCTCATAGGCTTCACTCCTCCATTCATCTAAGGAACTTAAGTCAAATAATATTTTCTCACCAGCGAGCTTACAATCTCTATTAAGTTCTTTCACTGCCCAATAAGCTTTGTGTTCTAATTCTAAGGGTAGGTGGCAAGCTTTCCCATAAACCATTTTATAAGGAGACATTCCCATAGGATTTTTGTAAGCAGTTCTATAAGCCCATAAAGCATCATTCAACTTCTTAGCCTAGTTTTTTCTAGACCTATTGACAGTCTTTTGCAAGATAGATTTAATTTGTCTATTTGATAGCTCTACTTTCCCACTAGTTTGGGGGTGATAAGCTGAAGCAATTCTATGATTAACATCATATTTAGCAAGGGTCTTCCTAAAACCACCATGAATGAAATGAGAACCTCCATCTGTCATGAGATACCTAGGCACTCCAAACCTAGGAAATATAACATCCTTAAGCATTTTTAGAGAGGTTTCCCCGTCAGCACTTTTCGTAGGAATGGCTTCTACCCACATAGTAACATAATCAACGGCAACAAGAATATGAGTGTAGCCTTTAGAGGGAGGGAAAGGACCCATAAAGTCGAATCCCCAACAATCAAAAGGTTCAATAAATAGAGAGTAGTTCATAGGCATTTCATTGCGTCTAGAAATATTACCAACACACTGACATTCATCACAAGATAAAAAAAATTCTTGCATCTTTAAAAAGGGTAGGCCAGTAGAAACCTGATTGTAGTACCTTTTGTGCAGTTCTATCTCCTGCATGATGTCCTTCGTAGGCACTACCATGACATTTACGCAATATCTCCTTTTGTTCATATTCTGGAACACATCTTCACATAATACCATCCACTCCTTCTTTGTATAAGTGCGTGTCATCCCAAAAATAATTCCTCAAATCATAGAAGAACTTTCTTTTTTGCTGAGCTAAAAAAGTTGGAGGAAAATACTTGGAGACAATAAAGTTAGCATAATCATCATACCAAGGGCTTCCTCGCGAGCTCACCCCTACTGCAGCTAACTGTTCATTTGGGAAACTATCATTAACATGCATAGGGTCAAAAGAGATGTTTTCCAAACGAGATAAATTATCAGCTACAGGGTTTTCAACACCCTTCCTATCTACTATATGTAGATCAAACTCTTGTAAAAGCAGTACCCATCTAATAAGCCTAGGATTAGCGTCCTTCTTCATCATAAGATATTTAATAGCAACATGATCAGTATGAATGGTTACTTTTGAGTCCACAATATAGGGCCTAAACTTATCACAGGCAAAAACAACAACTAGAAATTCCTTTTTAGTAGTGGCATAATTCCTTTGAGCAGCGTCTAGAGTCTTACTAGCATAACGGATAATGTTTAACTTTCTATCAATACGTTGCCCAAGGACAGCCCCTATAGCAAAATCACTAGCACCACACATTATTTCAAAGGGTAAACTCCAATCAGGTGGTTGAACAATAGGGGCTATAGTTAAAGCCTTCTTAAGAGTTTCAAAAGCTTCCCTACAATCATCATCAAAAACGAAGGGTACATCTTGATGAAGAACATAAGTGAGAGGCTTTGATATCCTAGAGAAGTCTTTAATAAACCTCCTATAGAAACCAGCATGACCAAGGATACTACGAATACCTTTGATGTGTCTTGGACATGGCATCTTCTCAATTGCCTCAACCTTAGCTCTATCAACTTCTATGCCTCTTTTAGAAACTTTATGCCCAAGAACAATCCCTTCATTAACCATGAAGTGGCATTTCTCCCAATTAAGAACAAGATTAGTTTCTTCACATCTCTGCGAAACTTTATCAAGGTTGTGCAGACAATTATCAAAAAAAGTTCCATAGATAAAAAATTCATCCATGAACACTTCTACAATCTCCTCACAAAAACCATGAAAGATAGCAGGCATGCACCTTTGGAAAGTAGCAGGAGCATTACATAAACCAAAAGGCATACGACTATAAGCATAAGTTCCATAAGGGCATGCAAAAGTAGTTTTTTCTTGATCTTGTTGCTTAACAGCAATTTGAGAGAAACCAGAATAACCATCAAGAAAACAAAAATGGGTCTTTTTAGACAACCTTTCCAACATTTGATCAATAAAAGGAAGCGGGTAGTGATCTTTCTTAGTAACTTTATTGACTTTACTAAAATCGATGCACATCCTATAGCCTACCACTATTCTTTGAGGAATAAGCTCATCATTATCATTAGGGACAACGGCAATACCTCCCTTTTTAGGAACACAATGAACATGACTAACCCATTCACTATCAGCAATAGGGTAAATAATACCAGCATCAAGGAGTTTCAATACCTCATTCCTTACCACTTCCTTCATCCTAGGGTTTAAACGTCGTTGGTGCTCCACTACTGGCTTCGCATCTGGTTCTATGTTGATAGAATGCTGACATATAGTAGGTTAAATCCCTTTTAAATCATCCAGAGTATAACCCATAGCTCCTCGATGTTTCCTCAAAACTTCCAATAACCTTTCTTCTTCCTTCCTTGAAAGTTTAGCGCTAACAATAACAGGATATATCTTTTTATCATCAATATAAGCATATTTAAGATCATCAGGGAGAGGTTTTAGATCGAAAACCGGATCCTTTTTAGGTGGCATCGTGGTACCCAAGTCTTCTACAGGCAAGTCGTGCTTAAGCATCATATGTTGATCACGGAGAATCATGTCAATCTCATTCCTTTCTTCCATGAAGATTTCACTTTCATGATCTTCCATAAATTGTTGCAAAGCATTGTTAGGAGCGAGAGAAATAGAAGCAAGTTGTTCAACCCTAAAATCCTCATTATGGGTTTCCTCTTCGCAAGGTTCTTTAGCGAATTTCGAAAAATTAAACTCATAAGATTCCCAATCAAACTTAGTCAAGATTTTCTCCCTCTTGCAATCAATAATAGCTCCACAAGTACTCAAGAAAGGTCTACCAAAAATGATAGGGTAGGTTTTACTAGCAGCCGAACCAAGTACTAGAAAATCAGCAGGGTACTTAATCTTACCACAAAGAATTTCCACATCTCGTACAATACCATTTGGAGAGATGATCTCTCTATTAGCAAGGTGAATAACCACATCAATATCTTCCAACTCGCAAGGACTGATTTCATGCATAATTTATCTGTAAATCTCATAAGGAATAGCACTGGAACTTGCACCAATATCACATAAACCATAATAGCAATGATCACCAATTCTAACAGAAAGCACAGGAACACTAGCCTTTTTAGTTCTATTGGGATGTGAAATAATATTAGAAGCATCCTCACAAAAGACTATGTGCCCATCTTCTATGCTTTTAGTGACAAGGTCTTTCACAATTGCTACCACAGGTTCAATGTTTATTTGTTCATCAGGTTTACAGTTCTTTTTTCACTTTTGGTGATTACGTTAGTTATCATAGGATGGTCCTTTACCTTTTCGGGGAAGGGAATCTTCTCGATATAAGGTTCGGGTAAGATGGGGTCAATAATGCAATACTCAGCACTTCCAATAGGAGCATAGTCAACAATATCTTTGTAAGGTGCATGGTATTTGTTCCATCCCCATTTTGGAATTTCGATATAGGAAGCAAAAACTCTAAAGCAATTCGTAATAACTTGTAAATCAAGACCATAAATATTACTAATATTTTGAAAGTCATCAGTTCCCATAAAAGATTCAATGCATTCATAATCATAATTTATACCTGACTTTCTACCTTTTTTCATTCTCCCAAGCTTCAGCATTGTCTTGAATACGGTCTAGAAGATCCCATTTAGCTTCTTCTTCAATACAAGTGAATGATCCAGCACAAGAGGCATCCAATAAATCTTTGTCATGTAGGGGGAGCCTTGCATAAAAGTTGTTGATAATAATATTGTTGGGGAGCTCATGAATGGGACATTTGAGCATTAGTAACTTCAATCTCCCCCAAGCTTGAGCTATACTCTCTCCATCAAGAGGCCAAACATTGTATATTTTATTCCGATCTTTATGAATCTCACTAGGAGGATAAAACTTTGTATAAAAGAGAGGCACTATTTCCTCCCATTCCAGAGCTTGACCATTCTTCAGCAGCTTATACCATTCCTCAGCTCTTCCTTTCAGTGATAACAAGAATAACTTATTCTTAACTTGATCTGTAGTAATACCTGCACACTTGAACAACCCGCATAATTCGTGTATAAAGAGTAAATGATCACCGGGATGGACAGTTCCATCCCCAACATAGTAGTTATCCATAACATGATCAATAATTCTTGTAGGTATTTTGAAAACATCATTCTCAGCAGGTGGTGGCTTATCTACTACCTTAGCAGTGGTAGTAGCATTACCAAATAAGAAACTCAGCAAAGTATCCATAACGAAAATAAAGCAACTAGCAGAAGTAAACAATACTCATAGTAGAAGTTTCCTCTACCAGTTCCACTCTCCAATAGCGCTTCACTCCCCGGAAATGGCGCCAGAAAATAGTCTTGATGACCCACAAGTATAGGGGGTGTATCGCAGTATTTTCGATAAGTAAGAGTGTTGAACCCAACGAGGAGCAGAAGGTGCTGGCTAGTGGTATGGATCAGGAATTCTCTGCAAATACTTAGCAAACGGATTTTTAGGGGTTTTCGATAAAGCAAGTAAACAAAGTACGAGTAAATAAAAGACATTAGGAATAAATGCAACAAGTGGCCCAATCCTTTATGCAGCAAAGGACAAGCCGGTTGTATTACTTAAGATGACCAAACGTTCTCGAGGGCACATGGGATGACTGTCAAGTGCTTTCGCTTCATATAGTTGATTAATCTTCTTTAGCTTGCTAAGTGTTGTGTGGGTGAACCTGTACTAATGTACCGCCCCATCCAAGACTACTACATACTTGTGATTATACACCTTGCAAACATCCGTAAGTACAAGAAAGTAATTAAGGTAGAAACCTAACCACATCTTTAATCTCTAAGACCCTTACGTCCCTTGTGCAATGGTTTCCTAACGGGGGTTCAGGTTTCTGTTACTCCGTCAACCCATACGATTAGTAGCCAAATACACAATGGATTCCCCTAGGCCCATATAGGTGAAGTGTCATGTAGTCGACGTTCACATGACACCACTAGAAGAAGTACACCACAACTTAAATAACAATCTATTGAATCTTTCTCAACACAACTCCACTACTAACAACAAGACTTCTCCCATGTCCTCAAGAACAAAACGAACTACTCACAAGACATCATATGGATCATGATCAGAGATGGAATAATGATGTATAGCAATCTGAACATAAACAATAATTCAATGGTTCACTCAATAGCATCAACTACAAAGAGTAATCAACACCGGGAAAGTTTCCCCTATGAACTATGCAAGATTCAACGCAATTGTTACAGCAATATGGAGATGGTGATGAGGGTGCTGATGGTGATGATGGTGGTGATGGTGATGATCCCGATCAAGTCCAGATTGATGGTGGTGTTGATGGCGACGATCTCCCCTCTCCGGGAAGGAATTCCCCCGGCAGAAATTTGTCTGCCGGAGAGATCTTTCTCTCTCGGTGTTTTTCGCCCCGCAGAGGCGGCAGAATCTTTCTGTGGTCGCTCCCCGAGTCTTAGGGTTTCGGGAGGATGATATACGCCAGAGGGGAGAGGCTGGAGTGGGCCAGGGCGGCCACACCACCTCCTGGCGCGGCCTAGGGCTGCCCGCGCCATGGGGTGGTGTGGGCCCCCTGTGGCCCATCTCCACTCCATCTTCTGGCATCCTTAGTCTTCTGGAAAAATAGGATTTTCCGTATATTTTCCCGGATTTTCTGATCTACATGAATTTTTTCTCCAAACAGCACCTTTTCCATCAGAAGCCTAACTGTAAGTATCACCTCCATCAGAATCCTAACTGTAAGTCCATGCTCCAAAAGTCATCAACCATGCAAAAATAGATGAAATAACATAAGTATCACCTCTCAATACGAAATATATCAATGAATAATAGTGAATTAAGACATAGAATAGTGATGCAAAATGGACGTATCATTGTGTTGTGCAGGTCTCCACGTTGCTGCTAGCACCGGTACTACGCCCTGCCAAAGTTCAGTTAGCTACACCTTTGGGGTGTTTCCTTGCTCCTACTAGATTGATAACCTTGGTTTCATAACTGAGGGAAAACTTGATGCTATGCTCATCATACCTTCCTCTTGGGGTTCCCCAACGAGCTCGATATATTTTGGGCCATCAAGCACATGTTTGTCAATTGCCTCGCTGTAATTTGTTCACCCAACATGTCATCTATCTTAAGGAGAGCCACCACTAGTGAACTATGGATCCCGGTCCTTACTTTTACCTTCAATCTACAATCAACTCTTTATTGATTTGTGTTTACTTTATGCAAATTATTAATTGCTTCCACTCGATATGTTTAATCCTTTGTTTTCAGCAAAACCGGTGAGATTGACAATCTCATCGCAAGTTGGGAGCAGAGTTCTGTGGTTGTGTTGTGCAGGTCTCCACGTTGCTGCTGGCACCGGTAGTGCGCCCTGCCAAAGTTCAGTTAGCTACACCTTTGGGGTGTTTCCTTGCTCCTACTGGATTGATAACCTTGGTTTCATAACTGAGGGAAAACTTGCTCCTGTGCTCATCATACCTTCCTCTTGGGGTTCCCAAATGAGCTTGATATATTTTGGGCCATCAACTGCCCCCCCTACCGAGTCGATTCCCCTAGTCGCACCTTCACCGGCCGTAGGTTCCTCGCGCTCGAGCTGGAACTTGAGCATGTCCTGATGGTGAGAAAGGGCCATCATAGGATCGATAGGCTCGAGGGAACCCAGGATGGTGTCGTCTTCCACGGCCACGGCGACCTGGCACCCACCCGAGTTGTCTGCCCTGGTCGCATGCTCGCTTGCCGCAGGTTCCTCGCGCGCGAGCTTGAACTCGAGCATGTCCTGATTGTAAGCAATGGACAACATAGGATCGATAGGCTCGAGGGGACCCAGGACGGCATCGACCACGGCCACGGCAACCTGGCACGCACCCGAGTTGTCTGCCCCGGTCGCATCGTTGGCTGCAGGTTCCTGGCGAAAGGATTGGCCGCTGCCTTGCACGGGCTTAACTTGGCCACGGTTGATGTCCAGCCAGAGCGCCTGCCCGGATATAGCTACGCACAGTCGAAAGGGAGGCACACTAGGACCGACACTTTGTTGTAGAGGTCCACTTTTTATTCCTACCGTGTTGACGCCTCTGTGACACGGCCAGCGCAGGATCGGTAGTCTCGAGGGGGCCCAAAATCGCGTCATTGGACGGTAGGGCCAACGCATGTTTACCGCGGGCAACCAGGCGCTCTACAGAGGCAGCTCCAACAACGGCATGTTCCCGCCGGGTCTGGCCTTGAGCCGAAGCAGACCTCCGAGGATGATGCAGCCAATTCACCGGGATTCCTTAAGTATTTGTGAGGGTAACATGCCTTTGGTGGAAGAAAGAAATTTTGCCAGAGAGTAGAATGAAGGAGAAAGTATAGTACTACTAGCGGTGCTACTAAGTTTTGACCTAGCATTTCTCCAAGGAGTACTTTTTTTAGATGCTCCAAGGAGTATGCAGAGTGACCGCTTGGCGGCGCGTGAATTTTTTCATAGTCAGTGGTTGTCCGGGGCATTAACTCATAAGAGAAATGTCATATCGATACTTGTAGCGACCATACTTTTAGCTGGCCGAAGTGTAATCAGATAGTAGGAGTAGTAGTACTATACACTCTTGAAACAGAGGTGGTGAGCAGCTAGCAGCTCGAGCAACGAGTCTGGTAAATTCGTGGAGTATGTACTCCAGTATAGAGTAGTAATAAGTTGTAGATGCCTGACCGTACAATATGTCATATGATCTCTACCACTATAATGTAGCAGTTTTGAATTGGATCCATAGCACCAATCCTGACCGTTGGCCTGTTAGATCCAATGGTTCAGAGCAGCTGGATTCGTGTTGAATAGTACCTAGATCAAACTCCACCATGCATGTTCTAGAACCATCATGTCACCACCCCAAAATTTCATAGCACGGTAAGCTATATTCTCTACCACTATAATGGAGCAGTTTTGAATATGAATGATCCATAGCACCAATCCTTATCATTAGGCAGTTAGATCCAATGGTTTAGAGAAGCTGGATTCGTGTTGAATAGTACCTAGAGCAAACTCCACCATGTTCTAGAACCACCATGTTGAATAGTACCCATGATATGTCATATGTCTTTTATCTGAGTCTCACGTGCACGGCATGTCGTCGGATTGAGGACAAGTACGCCATGAGGGGGTCCTCGAGGCATGCGGGAGATAGGGGTGTGAGACGTACGGTATTCCAGGACGGTGAGCACACAAGTTTACCTAGGTTAGAATCCGCCGGCTTTGGACGAATCCTACTCCTGCTAGCAATCCAGTAATACGACAGAGCCGGAATATGGGTTACAAGGGTATCGCCTGTGCGAGTTGAGGGTCTAAAGTATTGGGTAGTGCCCTAAAGGCTCTCCCTAGGACGACTTATATAGATATACGGCCTAGGGTTCACAGGAGAGATCAATCCGGCTACGACTAAGAATTGGTTATAGAGTACATCTTGAACTACAAGTAACATTATGGGCCTAAGTCGATAAGTCTTCTGGGCCTCCCCGTAGCCGGATTGGACTCCGTCTTCTCTCCCCCACTGGTCCGCCCGTGAAGCAAAGCTCTAACCCGAAGTGGGCCACCCTGGTCAGTGAGGAACTGTGAGGATACCCAGAAAGTATATCCCCAACAGTAGCCCCCGGAGGCCTCCAAGATCCAAAGTCGGATTTTATCATCGTCTAGCTTGATCTTCGGCTTGCAGAATCTTGACGGGTTCCCGAAACTTCACAACAAAAAATACGATCTGGGTCTTAAAAAACAAGTCGGACCTATCAACAGGTTACTCGGATTTTCCAGCTTGATTTCAAACTTAAGCCGGAACTTGGTCTCTAACGCCACCTGACACAAGCATGGTCAAGTCATGTCATCTGACAAGCGTGTCGTCAGCACGACCGTTGGTGGGTCCGTGGTTCGCGGAACCGAGGCGCCGTTTCAATGCGTGCGTGGAGATCGAGGAGACGCAATCATCGCGTGGGTCCTTCCTAGTTCTTTCCACGACGTGTGGCGGTTATGCTATAGCATTTGCACGAATCTTGGCGCAGTTAGGTGGATATAAGGGGTTTGGATTTCTCCTTCTGCTTTCCGCCAGTCCTTTGCCGTTTACTTTCCTCCCAATCCTCCTGCGTGCACAGAGGTCCCTCGTCCTTCCCCCGTAGAACTCCTAGCACCGCCCCTTTCAGGTCATCTTCTCACTGGAGAAATGGCTTCATCATCTTCTTCCTCCGGTTTGGCGGCAGCAGCGGCGGCGGCGACGGCGGAAGCAGTAGCGGAGAAGGAGAGCTTCCGGGGAATCTGGATCCCCTGTGCCCTCACCGAGGAGGGCCTCAAGAACGTGGAGAAGGAGGGGCTTCTCGTCGCTGGCGGCTGGCGGAGCGGCTCCGGCGAAACCGTCCCCAACCCGCGCGACGGCGAGCGGGTCCACTTCGGCACCCATCTCGACTGAGGTCTGTCCTTTCCTCCCTCGAAGTTCTTCTCCGAGGTGATAGATCATTACGGAGTTCAACTCCACAATCTTCGTCCCAACTCTCTCTTAGAGATGAGCGCATATGCATCGCTTTGCGAGGGCATTCTCGGCATTAGGCCGAGTTTTCTCCTCTTCCGGTACTACTTTCATGTCTGGAGAAATTCCATCACTGCCGGTGTTCCTTACATCACCGGCACTATTAGTTTTTCACTTAGACGTGACCGGGCATATCCCAAAATTCTAGCCAGTGGCTCGGTCAAACAATGGCCAGCCACTTTTTTTCTATCATAGAGATATTACGGCTCCCGGTAAAGCTACTACTTTGCCGTCTTTTGTTGACGGAGCCGCCACGGCCCAACCTTCTTGGGACGAGGCTGCTCCGGCTCTCACCGATGATCTGATCCTCGCTAAGAGGCGGATCGAATATTTGATCAAGCACAAGGAGCTGAAGGGATCCGACTTGGTCCAGTGCTGGGTCTCACGTCGGATCCAGCCACTTTAGTATCACGGGGATAGACTGATGCACTCCATCACGTCATCCAAAAAAGACTCCCTCCGCATCAGCCCCAAAGCCTACACCACTCAAGGCTACATCAGCCAGATCAAGTGGCTGATCAAGGAGCGGATCGAGAGGAGAATTCCGGAGATTTCTCTGGATATGCACACGGCGGAAAACCCCGTGGTGTCGGTAAGCTCCCATCAGTACACCTTTTATATGTTTCAATCTTCAAGTTATACTGCAATACTGATATGCTTTCTTGTTTTCAGCTTGCTGACCTCCCCGAGTCGAATCTTGCTCCGCTCGAAGGATATCCTCCTGAGTTTTCTCAGGAGACAGAAGTGGTCCCTCTGCCGGACCTTGCGCTCAAGAAGCCCAAAGCTCCGACAGTGGCTGTTGGCACAAAGGAGGTGCCTGTTGTGAAGAGGTAACTTTCATTCACAATTTCCGCCTTTGTACCTTTCTCGAATTTCTTTCTGAGATGTAATGTTTCCGACTTTACTACATTCTTAGAGCAAAGCCTCTCATCAAGGGTAAGGGGGAAGGGATTCCTTCGAAGCCCTTGCGACAGACGAAGCTCACCATAGCTTCCCCTGCCGTGGCTCCTCCAACTCCTGCCCCTCAACCTTCTGCAACTCTGGCAATCATTCCTTCTCTGGTGGTTGCAGAAGATCCGGCTCCTCCAACAGAGCCTGCGATCCTTGGGTCGCAAACTGACGTCACCGTGGGTGCGTCAGATCAAGATAAGGGTGAACCTTCTTTGGGGAATGATCCCTCGGCTGAAACCTTCGCCAAAAACCTCCTCAACAATCCGGGACTTGCCAAGTTTGGCCTGTCCTGGAAATCTGCAAAAGAAATACAGCGGCTAGCCAGGCAAGTCCTGGAGAAAAGCCACTTATCCCCCGAAGAAGAAGCGCAAGAAGCAGAGGACGTTAAGTTCTCTGACCTTCTCGCTCAAGTCCGCCTTCGCGACGAGAGGATTAGGACTGGCGAGCTTCCAACAGCCCCAGTAATCCCTCTTACTCTTGCCGAGAAGGTGGCAGCTAAAGTGAACGCGGGTTTAGATAAACTCACCCGCGAGCAATATGTAAGTCGGAATTCCAACTCTTGTTTTTACATTATGTTATATCATATCCTCTAGCCCCCAAGCATGAAGTAGGATATATAATCCGGGTTTATGCTTTCATTAGGATGCCAAAGAACGAACTAGTGTAGCCCCCAAGGCTCGTGCTGATATTTAGCAAAAAATATTAGCCCGAGTCTTAAGTAGCTTTCTGACTTTGGGTATTCTGACTTACAGAAAGTATGTTCCTATAACCAGGAATTACTGACCAATGTCTGCAATAAGCGGAGAGAGATCAAGGCTCTCCGACTTAAAAATGCCGAACTTAAAGTAGCCAAGGATGACACCGAAGGTAAACATTCCGAGATTCAAACCTTGTCTTTTTGCTTTTTCAATGTCGAATTTTTCCTGAACTGTTGTTCTTTTTTGACTTACAGCGCTGGTGAAAGAATCCATCGCTATGATTGAAGAGGCCGAGAACCTCAAGACCCTGGTGGTGGAGAACAAGGGACTTTGCCAAGAGCTGGATAAGCTCAAGGAGGATCATGAAAGGAACCTAGCTCAAGTCCTTGAATCCTCCTCCATGGCCACCAAAGTGCGTGATCGCAAGATTGCTGCTCAAGATAAAATAATCTCGGACCTAAAAAATGAGGTTGGCAGAGAGAAGGACATCTCCCAGGCGCTCCGGGCTGAACTCCAGAGTCTCCAGGAGGAGAAGACCAAGATTGACGACATCATTCTCGGTACGTTCCATCTGTTTGACTTATCTTTTCTTCGACTTTTATCAATGTCGGATTTTCCTTGACTTGTTTTGTGTGTATAAGTCCTCTGAACTTGACGGACTCTTCCTCCTCCGAGCCCCGCACCCACCGGCTTACCCAAGTCGGTGATCTTCTCATGACTTCCGCTAGTCCCTTGAGGACATTGGCGAGTCTCTCAGGATTCCGGACATGCCAAGCATGTCGGATTTTCAGGTGCGGGACAAGGCCAAGGAGATGCCGCAGCTTGTTCGGGACTGGAATATGTCCTACGCGCAGACTGCTGCGTAGAACGCTCTCACCATGGTCTTGAGCCACCATGGGAACATGGAGATATGGCAAGTGACTAGAGGGTACTGCAAAGTAGACGAAGACGGCCAAGAGCAGGACCTTCAAGCTATCATGCACTCCTGCGCCGGATATGGCTGTCAAGTGGCTGATCTGACCAGCTACGAGATCCCCTTCTTCACCCGCGTAGCTACTCCGCGTCCTCCTCCAGAAGAAACCAAAGAAGTTTCCGACGATGAACAGACCACCTCAGATCCGGACATCTCGGAACGATATCAAGGCGGAGTAACCAGCGAGCCGGCAACCCCTTCATCTCCTCCTGCATCATAGACTAGAAAATTATGTATTATTCTGGAAAGAACATGATGCGTTTGTAAATATTAAGTACTATTGATTTTGCTAGTGCTAAGCTTGTGATCTATTCAGCACTTTTGGCTTTGTTTTTTTTGTGTGCTTGAAATATTTTCATAAGCACTTGAATTTTTTCGTCTCTACTTATCGTTTATCTGGCTTTCCGCCTCGTCCCTTTCATGAGCCGGCTAAACCTTCAGCCGGAAACTTTGCCGAGCAACGGAGCTCACTTGCTAAACCAGTTTAAACTCGGAAACAAAGCCGGCTTCCAGTACCAACAATTCACTACTCGGAAAATACCCGCATCCAGCAATCAAACAAATAACCAAAGAAAAGACTAGAATTTTAGAGTTATACCCGAAGGTAGCAGTTTTAGAATCAGAAATCTAAACCAAAATGATCATGAGCATAAAGTACTTTCAAGCATTCTGGGATTTTTGATTATAACATGATCATTTGGAAATAAGATGGTAAAAACTTCTCAGAAAAACTTGAGGCAACCAAAACTTTTATTTCCCCAAGAACATGTACATATATATGATTACAAAGAAGGATAAACTAAGAATAAAAGGGACATAGCTGAGCAATATTCCACGGTATGTCTAACTCGTCCGGATTTGTACTGCCTCTAGCTCTCTTTCTCTTCTTAGTAGCAGGTCTTTCTTTGACTGGCCTCGTGTCAGTTAAGTAGTACGATCCAGTGCAATACTCGACTAACCAAAAAGGGCCATTCCCATACTGGGGAAAGTTTGTGCTTTCTTTGTTGCACAAGCCGGAGAACCAAATCACCTTTATTGAAAGATCTGTTTCAGACTCTAGCTATGATACTTGCGTAACTTCTGCTGATAGGCTATAGATCTCATTTCAGCAACGACGCGAACTTCTTCGACTAAGTCGAGATCATTTTGTCGAGAAGTCTCGGCATCCTCTTCGATATACGCGGCCACTCTAGGAGAAGTATGAATTAAATCACTAGGAAGAACTGCTTCTGCGCCATAGACCAAGAAGAAAGGTGTGTATCTTGTTGACCTGTTCGGAGTTGTTCATAAACTCCAAATTACAGAGGGTAATTCCTCTGCCCAAGCCCCCGCAGCACGTCGTAGTGGTGCTTCGAGTCTCGGTTTCAGGCCTTGTAAGATTAAACCATTAGCTCTTTCGACTTGTCCGTTAGCCTGTGGATGTGCGACTGACGCAATGTCAAGCCGGATATTTTGCTCGTTGCAGAATTCAGCCAATTCTCCCATAGAGAAGTTACTCCCGTTGTCCGTGATAATGCTATGCGGATAACCATACCGGATTATAACATCCTCGACAAATCTTTTGGCTGTTGCTCCATCACAACTAGTGACAGGTTTAGCCTCAATCCATTTGGTGAATTTATCCACCATCACTAAGAGGTGAGTAAATCCACTTGGAGCTCGTTTCAATGGTCCTACCATATCAAGCCCCCAGACCGCAAAGGGCCATGTTATAGGTATTGTTCGTAGCTAATCAGCCGGAACATGAGCTTGCTTGGCGTACTTTTGGCAGCCTTTGCACGTCTTGACTAATCGTTCGGCATCTGCCTGAGCTGTAAGCCAGAAAAATCCGTGTCTAAAAGCTTTTGCCACTAAAGATTTGGCTACAGCGTGGTGACCACACTCGCCTTTGTGGATTTCCCTTAAGATTTCCACTCCTTCTTCTGGAGATACACAACACTAAAAACCCCCAGAAACACTCCGTTTATGGATCTCACCTTTAACAATAGTATAGGGTTTTGCTCGTCGGATAATCTGCCGGCTCAGCACCTCGTCTTCGGGTAATTTGCCATCTACCAAATAATCGAGGTAGGGTTGAGTCCAGCTGGGAATTACAGCCAGAACTACTATCAAAGGTGAGTCGGATTTGGTCGGATATTCCTCATCTACTCCCTTTATCGAGGGGACTTTGAGGTGCTCTAAAAAAGCGCCATCCGGGACCTCTTTCTGTGCAGAGCCTATGCGAGATAGTGCATCTGCTTCCTCATTTTCTGCTCAAGGGATGTGTTGAACTTCAAACCCTTCGAATGATTTAGATAGATCATCCACGACAGCTTTATATGCTGCCATGTGTTTATTTGCATTACAAATATCCGAGACTTGCTGAGCAACAAGATCCGAATCTCCGTAACACATCAAACGTCGGATGCCAATATCCTTAGCAATCCGGATTCCATGTAGCAGTGCTTCATACTCGGCAATGTTGTTTGTCGCTGTGAAGTGGATCTACAACACGTATAAAAGTTTATCTCCTTGGGGTGATTTGAGCACCACGCCAGCCCCCGAGCCCCCTCGAGCCTTAGACCCATCGAAAAAGAGGGTCCAATATTCTGACTCAGGGAGGATCATGTTCTCCTTCATCTCTGTCCAATCAGCAACAAAGTCAGCAAGGATCTGGGATTTGATTGCTGTCTGAGGTTTATACTCAATGTCAAAAGCTGAGAGCTCTATTCCCCATTTGGCGACGTGTCCTATGGAGTCACTATTATTGATTATGTCTCTCATGGGAGCTTTGCTCACCACGGTAATTGGATGCTGCTGAAAATAGTGTCGTAACTTACGAGATGCTAGAAAAACATCGTAAGCCAATTTTTGATAGTGCGGATACCGCTGCTTTGATTCTGTCAGGACCTCGCTAACAAAGTACGTCGGACGTTGCACCAGGTGTTCCTGATTTTCCTCTGGTCTCTCCACCACCATGACGATACTGACAACCTTATTTGTCGTAGCAATGTAAAGAAACATCGGTTCCTGAGGTTCCGGTGTTGCAAGGATAGGAGCAGATGAGAGTACTTTCTTCATATCTTGTAGTGCGGCTTCGGCTTCGTCAGTCTAGACAAAATCCTTGGTCTTTTTCAGGAGAGTATACAATGGTGCGGCTCTTTCACCAAGCGGGCTTACAAATCGAAAGACCATCCACCTAGGGCTTGGGCCCTTTCGTCCAGCTCATCCGCAGTAAGTTCTAAAGATGTAGGGATAGGTGTGGTTAATGCGGCATCGATGAGTTTGCACGCACCTTCTATGATCACGTGTCCATCCACCGATGCTTCTTTTTTTGGCTCGTCTAGGATAAGTGCTCGATCCGAGTATTCCTCGTATTCCTTGGTAATCACCTCTTCTATGAGAGGGCCTTTGCCGGGGTCTTGTTCTTCTTGTTTGTCTTCTTTGCCTTCTTGGCAGCGCCGGTAGCAAAGACGGCTTTGGGTCCGTTTCCCGGAGTCAAGCTCTGATCGGTACTTTCGGACATCTGGACTTCGGGATTATCTCTGACGTCCATGTCATCCTGCGCTTTGGGAGAGTGTTCCCCGGATCCTTCATCCATGGCTTCTCCTTCTTCTGCAGCTTTGGAGTTGTACTCCTCTTCATATTCCGCGGAGAACTTTCGGAAATCTGCCGACGTCATAGATTCATCCGAGGATGCGAGAACGTCAATGTTTGTTCCAATTGCCTCCAGCACCGAGTCGGTGTTTTCTCTAGCATCGTCAGAGCCGGATCCAGATCTCACGTATCCGATGAAGTGCGATGCATGCTTCCTAAGGTACCTGAGGAAAGGCCTGTCTGTCCCAGCATCGTCAGAGCCAGAATCAGTGTCGTTGATATGCTCCTCCTGGATTTCGACTTCCACGGGTGGGTCGATCTAGGATCCAGCTTCTCCAGGGAGATCCACTCCAGATTCGACTTGGACCGTGAGGTCTTCTTCAGGCTCAGATTTCTCCACTATCTCCGCAACTGGTGCGGGCTGGGTGGGTTTTGGGTTTTCTGAGATCCGGAACTCTGCCGCCTCCGCGGACAAAGGGGACCTAGAAGATTCTTCTGCCTCTATCATCACCGCTGGTGTGGGTTGGGCAGGTTCAGCAAAACCGATGTAAACATTGATCTCGCCAAAAGACATGATTGTATAGGCAGTCATGGCCTCCCTAGCCGGAATCCAAGTCTCATCGAGAACGATGAGAGGGACGTCGCTGGCGTAGAGGATGCGACCGACGATGATGGTCTCGCCGATTCCGATTCTTGTAGATTCTGCTCGGAACGCAGATCCGGAGCTCACTTGCCCCACGGTGGGCGCCAACTGTCGTCGGATTGAGGACAAGTACGCCATGAGGGGGTCCTCGAGGCGTGCGGGAGATAGGGGTGTGAGACGTACGGTATTCCGGGACGATGAGCACACAAGTTTACACATGTTCGAATCCGCCGGCTTTGGACGAATCCTACTCCTGCTAGCAATCCAGTAATACGGCAGAGTCGGAATCTGGGTTACAAGGGTATCTCCTGTGCGAGTTGAGGGTCTAAAGTATTGGGTAGTGCCCTAAAGGCTCTCCCTAGGACGGCTTATATAGATACCCGGCCTAGGGTTTACAGGAGAGATCAATCCGGCTACGACTAAGAATTGGTTATAGAGTACATCTTGAACTACAAGTAACATTATGGGCCTAAGTCGGTAAGTCTTCTGGGCCTTCCCGTAGCCGGATTGGACTCCGTCTTCTCTCCTCGACTGGGCCGCCCGTGAAGCAAAGCTCTAACCCGAAGTGGGCCACCCTGGTCAGTGAGGAACTGTGAGGATACCCGGAAAGTATATCCCCAACACGACACATGCAACTTACTAGTCACAATATAGAAGTACTCCGGTACATGAGACTCGCATATTCATACTTTTTGAGCTTTACCTATATTATATAATCTTACCACAGTATATTGTGTACATAGTACTTTGAACTTTGAAAAATCGATCAAGCCTGGCAAATCCCAACATTGCAAACCGCTGGATCTTCTATCCATGCTACCATATAGAATATTCCATTGATAGTCTTTGGCACAGTGAACGGTATGCACAAACCTCAGAACGCACTTTTCAATAATTATAGAATCGTCTTCATCATTTCTCTCGATAATAACAAGTAATAGGTAGCTAGTAGTAGTAGATTGATTTCTACATGACACAAGGTACAAGAACCAATTATACACCCTATACTTTATGGACGTGGCTCAAAATTATAATTATTTTTAGTGATACCAACATAATCTCTTTCATCATTATAGTAGGTTGATTTCTACATGACACAAGGTACAAGAACCAATTATACACCCTATACTTTATGGACATGGCTCAAAATTATGATTATTTTTCAATGGTACCAACACAATCTCTTTCATCATTAATTGCCATGACACATAAGCATTTTTGATGCATGTAATAAGGTCTTTGACAATGGGGGAGTCTCTTAGCGCGTCATACTAGGCAAAATGCTTTTGTGGCATGTCAATTAAGGAGGAGAGACGGTATTATTGTGTCTTACTAGTACTTAGTACTAGCTAAGATACACCCCTTGCACGTAATCACAGGCAAAAAGAGTTGATTGCCCAATAAAATGCATGCATGAGAAAAAAAACATTAAATTAAGACACAATCTCTAAAATACATTGCATTGGAGATGTTGTCTATTAGGTATTTATAACTCCTGTGGTAACGTGCTAAGCTACACCCTATTGTGAAAGGCCTAATGCATGATACAGTACGTACCACCTGATACCCCCATTAGGGCTAGTCTCATACTCTCATCCCAAACAGAGGTAGAGTAGTAGTACTAGTACCTCCATCCCGGAGTAGTACTGGAGTACAGTATTTAGTCTTCCACGTAGCCCTAGGTCGTCAAAGTGACGTGTACTCCGGGTCAGAGGGAGATAATTAATCGGGGAACATAATGCTTCCCTAGTTTTCTCCGCGCAGGTCTCTTGCCAAAGAGATAAGGTATCGGTTCATGGCCGTTGAATTTGGATGGACGGACGTTATTGCCTAGAGTGAGATGAGGAGTATAGTACTCCTAGTATTTAACTATTGTACTAGTCTCTCTTGCTCGCTCTCATCAACCCTCTCAGATCTGTGCTCCTCCCTCTGCTCTCTCACTCGGTCTCAAAATCCCTCTCAGATCCACCGCAGTTGAAGAAGACATCTCTATTGCAGACGAGTGGTTTGAAGCTATGATTTACATGAGTGGAATGAGGCAAGTTTTTAGGTGTAGGCTGTGTTCTCAAATTGTTCGTTGTCCTGCGTACATGGTTATTACTACTTCTTTCTTCATGATGTTTTCCACACTGGTTCGATACAACTCTTGTTTTTGGGCTAAATCTCTTTTCCTTGCACGAGCTATGCTTTGGCAAGGCTGCAGTGCACATTGCATGCGCATAATGTGTTGGAAAATTGTCCGATGGCCAGTGCCCAGGGTGTGAATATGGAGGCGTCTTCGAACCAACCACTATCGTGGATCAGATGTCCTCGGGAATGAAGCTCAAGTGCAGCAACAAAGGTTGTGACATGGCTGGCAGCTTGCTCGAGTTCATCGAACACCAGACAGCATGCCCGCATGAGTAGAGGGTGACATAGGTTCTTGACAAAAAAGAACCGTATGATATTCGGGTGTCTATGTGTGTGCCGATTCTGTCTAGAGTATGGTTTAGTTTCTGCCGTGGTTGTGTTGTACCTATACTAGTTATGTTATGTACAAATTGAATCATCATCGCATCCACATAGTTTCTCTCTTTTACCGATAGCAAGGGGAAGTACCACCAGCCTGTGCATCTACATAGTTGCTCTCTTTTAGCTAAAAATCTTGGAAATCCGTAGAACTTGGGTGGCCCTCCACAGCATATGCAAATATCGGTGCCCAAACCACTTCTCATCCATCCGACACCGGTGCCTACGCTGCACAGACGATGCCACAAAAAGAACCAAGGATATGTTAAAATATTGGTCTTCCCTGTCTAGCTCAACAACCCTTCCTATATTTAACGCAGAGACAACAACTATCCCTCTCGTCACGTGGGAGTAGTAACTTGCATGTACATGCAATGCCAACTAAGCAAATTGGTGACATGACATGATAATTAATGATGAAAAAGAGAGAGGTATTACCATAACATCACACATTTATATGAGTCTAGAACCTAATTAATTAGGTCTTGCATGACACCACACACATGCTATCACCCACTATGACGGCAGTAACATATGCAAGTTACTAGTATATTTAGGCTGGTCATGGTGGGGACTAACTTAACATGCATATGTTACTAGTCTAAGTTACTACCTCCATTTTCGCAAAATAAAATAAAATAAGTTACTACCTCCATAGTGGAAAGTAGCATATGTGTGGTATCATGCAAAGTCTTATTTATTGCAATGTAGATTTTGTCTTGAAATTCTGCCGCAAGCGCACTGTGTAGTGAGGAGAGAGAAACAATGATTTTCTAGTTCTTATTGCCAGGTCATACTGTTATGGTCGACCACAAGGTTTCTTAGCTTAAGACTGAGTGCTACAATGTTTAAATTCCACTAAGGTCGACCACAAGTGTCTTATATCCGACCTTATTTTCATATTGGAGACGCCCTTATGGTAACATAGCTAGTTACCCCAAGGCTCTCTCTCATTATTTAATTGCATGCCATGTCATCTAAATGCTTAGTTGGCAATACATGTAGGACTATGTACTACCCAAATTACTCCCACTAGCACTATGACGAGCCTAAATAGAACCATGAAGAGAGGATGAGCCAGGGATGATGCTGGGGAGTGACGAGGTAGCGCGACCCCGCCTTTTGTTCGAGTAGTCCACTATCAGGGTCAATTTGATTCCAAGGATTTGCCTAGGAATTTTGTAGGATTAAATCCTACAGGAAATTTTCCTATGTCGATTGTTTTATTTGTAGGATTGATTCCCATAGGATTTTCCCCTAAGGATTCCTTTGTACAGTACTAGTTTTCGTAGGAAATCAAACATTCACCCATACCTTGTTTTTAGATTCCTACTATGGTGGAATCAAAAACACTTTGGTGCATATGAATTCCTATAGGATTGGAGTGAACATGACAATGCAATCCTACATTTTTCCTATTCCTACAATTTTCCTATCCTACAAATCAAACATGCCCTCACCCATTTCCCCTGGCCTCTTCCCCCTCATCCAGGCCAGCACCATGGACTAGCCCCCGCCCCCTCCCATCCCCCTCCCCTCCCCCCACCCCCCAAAAAAATCCCCAAATAGCGGCGCCACCGGAACTGGAGTGCTCCTCATAGGAGCACATCATCGAGTCTAGCCCCATGTCTTCCGTGCCTGCCGCGTCTCTACAGCCACAACCGACTTCTTCGTCTTTGAGCCGCAGTTAGTTAACGCGGCGATGCCATACACAATGACACTGAAGATCTTCTTCTTAAGGATGTACGAGCTCAGGAGGATGCATGACTCGATCCTAGCCCCTCTTGAGGAGGACAATGTCGCGACCACACCCTGCGAAGAGGAAGTGTTGAATCTCAGCCTGCCTCCCAGCAAGCTGCGAAGAGCGAGCCAGGATGTGGGAACTATGCGCAAGGTTCTTGGTCCTGTATGGCTACTGAAGAACATGCAACTCACGGCGGAGGAGTGGGACATCATCATGCCGTACGACATTCTGCACCGGCTCTAGCTTGAGGCATCTATGTGGGTCGATGGGTTCCACTTCGACCTAACCCTCAGCCTAAATCTCTGGCTCATCGTCAACTTTCCTGCGCTTCAAGACAGTTGGTACCTGGTTGAGCAGGAGGCTGGCCACTAGAGCATATGCATGCATGCACTATCGAAGCGCAAAACAGTGCATCTCCGAGGATGCAACCATCCGTACCACCGCAAGTGCATCTTCACTTGGTTTGAGACCAACGCCAGCTGCCCTATCTGCTGAGACAATGTGCTCGCCCATCTCTACTAACACGAGGTGCATATGCCCCCTTCTGTATGAAACTGGTCCTGTGGTTGATAATTAATTAATGTACTGAATCAATGTTTTTGCTGCATGCCAAGTGAACCTATTCTATATATGTTTGCACTTGTGGAATTAAGCTTAATCCAATTTAGACAGGGAAAACAATTAGTCTAGGATTACAATCCAACAGGAAATTGTCATCATGACTCATACATTTTACAAAGAGAAAACCAATACGAATCACTGTTCATCATATCACTGCATAATTTGAAACAACAATCTAATCATCATCACCATCATCACTTTCTGCACCTCCGCGTTATAGATCCACGTATTCCCACTGGGTTGGATCTTCTTCCCCTTTCCATTCATCATACATGTCCTGAGATTCATCAGGTAGAACCAGTTTATTCCTGTCTTTGTCGACTACACTAACCTCGACAGTGAAATTTACTTGTCCATCATGTGCAGAGCCGCCTCTGGCAATCAAATTTTCATTGATGTCAGCCAGTTTAGTTACCATACAACCACTGGGATCATCTTCTTGGGCAACATCTGTGGTGACTGGCTCGTCATACTCATTCACATCATAGGTGCTCCTTGCCTCAAACTTTTGCACATATTGCGATTCCTTATTATCTTTGTCATCCAAGCAAATTACCTTGGAATCTTGATTTACCAAAATATAAGGTTCCTCCTTGTACCACTCAGAAGTAGTACTGATCGATATGAAATTCCCATCATTTTTTGGGGCCTCTTTTCTTGTTCGGATCTTGGTCATACCAATAACAATTGAGTAGAACCACAGACCGACCACCAATCTTGTCGTTATAATTCAACTCAATAACCTCTTTTATGCGACCATAATGATCATAGTCATCTGACTTCTTCATTTTGGCTGTCAAGTGCTCTCCACTGGTCGTGATGCCACTGTTTTGTGTCTTCAGATGTTTCTCACACTCATAAGTGTTGTAGTGGATACCATCATTATTGCAAGTTGAAGCTGTCTGCACCCTCTTTGCTAGACGACGTGATAGGGCATCGAGACCATCACCAACATCGCCCGGATTCTCTTCACGCAGCTTCATAATCTACGGTTATACAAAATAATCAAGAGGTCATCTCATGTGCACAATTCGTATGCAATTCAAAGTTCAATTAACCATCTTACATGATTCCTAAACCATTCCTAAAATCCACCCCCACATACTGGTGCAGCATAATCTTTTCCTTTGGCCTACAAAAACGATACTCAAGTAAGACATCTGAACATATCTTCCTACAAGTTTCATTTCATATATGTGAGGATATGTATGAATAGTGCTCATGCAACAAAGTTTTCAGCCTCATTAGCGTTATTCAAAACATACCAAGTAAGTTGGTCATTTCGTGCTGCATTAATGTTCTATGTTCCTTCTTTCCTACTAGGCGAACACTATGGTTAAAAACAGATTTTTCAACTTCTTCAATTCTGCCACCCATACTAGATCTTGTTTTACAATTAGGAATGTATCTTGAGAAAAATGCAAATGCTTCAGCAGCAATGTATGCCCCGTCAATGCAAGCCTCTGCTCTAGCCTTGTTCCTGACAGTACCCTTGAAAGTGCAAAGTCGATGTTCTATAGGGTACATCCATCCGTACTATATGGGACCTCTATAAAGTGCATCTTCAGTCAGATGAACAACCAAATGCACCATCACATCAAAGAAGGCTAGTGGATATATTAGTTCAAGCTTGCACAGGATTTTTGCTATGTCCGTCTGAAGACGCGCTACAACTCTTCTGTCTAGAGTTTTGCTACAGATTTCCCTAAAGAACTTTCCCAACTCTATAAGCACGTTGTACAAATCCTTGTTCACTAAGCCTTCAACGCCAAGAGCTAAAAGCCTTTGTAGTAGGATGTGGCAATCGTGAGTTTTCAACCTTGGAGCTTGTTCCCTTCTGCATTGATACAATTTGCAATGTTAGAAGCAAATCCAGATGGGAACTTCACACCTCGAAGGAAGTCACAAAATAGTACCCTTTTATTCATCGGCAAGGTAAATTCTACACCTCGAAATTTCTAATGTTTTTCACCGCCCTTATCAACCGTATCTTCAGGATGCAGCTTCAAGTTGTTGTTAATGTTGAGTTTTTCATAGTCAAGCCTACCATTATAGCTATCTTTTGTCTTTGATGGAATGTTGAGTAATGTGCCTATAATGCTGTCACATATATTTTTCTCCATGTTCATGACATCAATATTATGTCGAAGTGTCTTACCATCCCAATATGGCAAGTCCCATAGAGTGGATCTACACTTATAAATATTCTCGGTTCCTTTTCTTTCCCTTGGGAATCTGCTGCTACTTCTTCCGCTCTCTTCCTTTTGGATGTTGCTCCTACTATTGGTGCATCTTATGTATTCCTTCTTTTACCTCATCTGGCAGCTGGTTGTTTTCCTGGTTTGACATTTCTGACCTTTTGTAAATGCGCCTGCAACTCGGCTGCAGTGAACTTTTGTGGTGCAGTGCCATATTCAGTCCTCTTTCCATAAAACTGCAATTTTTTCAAGTTTTTTTAGAATTACTGGCCTTGAGGAAGAAAAACCCGGTGACCAAGGAAACCAGTCTTATTTTGTAGCCTCACTGTGACCTGTTTTGTCTCACAGCGAACACATGCGTTATAACCTGCTGACACTGTGCCTGACATAGTGCCAAGAGCTGGAAAATCATGGGTGCAGAATAACACAGCAACACGCATACGGAGCTTGGCATCTTCATGGCTGCTGGCAAGGATATCAGGAGTCATGACACCCTTCCATAGTTCCTGAAAGTCTCGTATAAGAGGCTGCATGAATAGATCAAAATCCTTCCCAGGTGATTTGGGACCTGTGATGAGTAAAGCCAGCAAGCAGTTCGACTGATCAGTGCATGCCTAGGGAGGCAGGTTGTAAATTGTAACAAGTACTGGCCATATGCTGTACGAGTTACTCATGTTGCCAAATGGGTTAAATCCATCCGTAGCTAGGCCAAGTCTCAGGTTCCTTGGATCCGCTGCAAATCCTGGATGGGCCTTGTCAAAGTTCTTCCATTCATCGCCATCAGCTGGATGTCTAAGTAAGTAGTCGTCTGGCTTGAGAATCTCTTTGTGCCATCTTGTTTCCTTAGATGTTTGTTCTGACTGAAACAACCTCTTCAATCTATCTATAATTGAAAAATATCTCAGAACCTTACAAGGATCTTTCTTCTTTTTATCACCATTTTCCATCTTGATTCGTTACATACTGGGCATTCATCGAGGTTTTCATAATGCTCCCAGAATAGTACATAGTTATTTGGACAAAAATGGATCTTCCCATATGATAGTCTAAGTACCTTGATGTATTGTTTCATCTCATAAAAGGATTTTAGCAGTCCTTCCCTAGGGATTGACTCGCTGTACACCTTAATCACTGAATTGAAAGCTTTGATGGTAATCTTGTTGAACGAATTCTCCTTTAGTAATTTCATTACCAGTTCGAATCTTGAGATACCAGAATCAGGGTCCACTGAACACTTGGCATCTTCTATCAGGTCAGAGAAAATCGATATTTTAAGAGAAGGAGCGCCTTTTTTGCTTGCAGTGGGGTACATGTCCCTTAACAAACCAGAAAGGACCTCATCCTCGATCTGATGAGCTTCAGGTGGATCAGCATCAGCTAGTGGATCAAGAACAGGCTGATCATATGGTTCACCATGTTTAGTCCACCTAATATATGTGCGTTGCATCCCATTAACATAAGTATGGTCTGCAACTGTGCTCTGACTCAGCTTTTTATAATTAAGGCATTGTCGGCATGGGAAAAACACATCCAAGTCGCTGTTATGCTGTCTAACAAACTTCATGATTTCATTAACACCTTCCCAATATGAAGGTGTTGCTTTTTTCCATTCATTATCCAATATCTGTCCATCTGTTTAGGATAGAGATGGTCGAAAGCTTTCAAGATATTTCACCGAACAGGTTGATTACAGATCTAATTAAGCCAAGATATCTAAGTAACCTGATTGAATATAGAACTATAAATGCCACGTAATTTTAGCTTATTTTAGAAATTGAGTGCAGAACTATGTTACATATTTGAGAGAACAGATCGACCGAGCACAAAATCACAACCAATTCGAACAAATAGATCAAGTGCAGAACAATGTCAAACAAGCAGATCGAGTACGAAACTACTTCTCAGGAATGATTGAGCGAAGTAAGGATATTATAAGCGTACCGTGGGGATCGACCAGCTGAGCGCCGGCCTGTGTGCGTCTCGAAAATAACGGCGCCGCTAGCAATGGTGTCAAGCCACCTCAGTTGATAGACGGAGTGTGAATGTTTTGGTGCGCGGCTTGTGGTTTTGACCGCCCGCACGTCTCCAGAAGAATGGCGCAAAGAGACAGTAGCTGGCTGCTGGACTGAAGGTGCGAGTTGGAAGGCGCGAGTCGGAAAGTTTTGGCGCACGCGGGGTATGTGTCCTGGTTGTCAATAATTTTCATGCGAAAATATCGGCCAAAATTTTCTCCCTCGTTTTTTCTTCCTTGTTGAGGTCTGAAATTTTTATTACTAAGCCCATGAAATTAGACTATCATGCCCAGTCATAGCCCAAAACCTTCAATTTGGACTTTTCATTGTCTTGTGGCCGCCGACCATCCGCCCCCAGTTATCCCAGAATCTTTTTAATTCGGCTTTTATGGTCATCCCCTTCCCTAGCCCCCTAGAAAAAGCTCTGCCTACCTCTGTTGTTTTGTTGAAACTACTGCATTACTAGTAAGTTCCACGTATCCTACACGTGAGAACCAGATAATAGACATATAACATATCACCACTATATAAAATTATAATAGATAATTTTCAATTTTTTTTTGATCGACATCTATATAGTATGTGTGTATATTTGGTACTTTACTTTGTACCATGTATATTTAGACCTAGCAATGGACCGATGTCAAAACAGCGGACGGGGCTGAAAAAAAGTCCATCATGCGCACGTTTCATTTACAGAGAGGCTAACACATGGAACCCAGCAACGCGGCCTTATAGAGATGTTGCATCGAGCAACATTGCCAAGTTCGAAATAGGGAGGCGCGAGCGAGAAAAAAGTCCAGCGTGGTGAGAGCCTAACATGGAGGACCCATCAACGTTATCAAGTTCCACCCAAATAAAACATTCCAACATAAACACACGCCTTTTTGAGGTCACGGAACTGGTTTTTTAGGGCAGGGTCAGGGAACCGCTGAGCACATGCCAGTGAAATTTGAGAAAGGATCCCATGGAGCATAGGCAAGAACATTTTCATTCAGCCTTGTCAGGGTCAAGGGTCTGCTTAGCACAGCCCAATGAAATTTAAGAAAGGAGCCCATGGAGTATAACGCATGTAGATGGACCATGCAGAATAGCCCAAAAAATTTAATTCGGCCTTTTGACCATTGCCCCCCACCTCTTAAAAAAACTCCGTCTCCACCTCCTAAAAAAAAGTCCGCTATATTTTTAAGAAACTAGTCCATTATATATGTGGCATTTTATAAATTGAAATGCCAGGAGGCTGCCCTTTTATTTTTAAAAATATAAACACAGACACATGCCATCTTTTTAAAAACCTTAAAACATAACTTGAAGGTACTAAGGAATGTTGTATAATATATTTTCTATAAATATCTTTGGCGTAGTGGCGACACACATAGTTTAAATCTATTGGAAGTCCAAAACAGCAGACGCGGCCAAAAAAAGCTCCATCATACATACACACATTTCATTTAAAGATAGACCGACATGTGAGTCCCACCAGTGCGGCCTTATACAGGTGCTGTATCGATCAACGTTACCAAGTTCGAAATAGGGAGCCACGAGCGAGAAAAAAGTCCATCATGCACACATTTCTTCTAATGAGAGGCTGACATGGGGGGGACCCAGCAGCCTGAAAAAACGGCTGATGTAGCGAGCAACGTTATCAAGTTCGAAACACGGAGCGCGAGCAGCGAAAAAATCAATCATACAACCGATCCTTCTAATGAGAGGTTGTCATGTGGGACCCATCTGCGTGACCAAATGGCAGATTCATCAAACAAAGTTATCTAGTTAGGAACAGGGTGGTGCTAGAGTAGAAAAAAAGTCCATCATACCCACGATTCTTCTAATGTGAGACCGACATAAGGAACCCATCAGCACGGCTAATGCAGCGAGCAACACTATCAAGTTCGGAACACGGAGGCGCGACCGAGGGAAACAATTCTATCATACACACGTTTCTTCTAACGAGAGAATGACATGTGGGGTCTAGGAGTTTGATTAAACGGCTGATCAGCAAGCAACGCTATCAAGTTCGGAACACGAAGGCACGACAGAGGGTAAAAAATCCATCATACACACGTTTCTTCTAATTAGAGGATGACATGTGGGGCCTAGCATCGTGATTAAATGGTAGATGCATCGAACAATGCTATCAAGTTCGGAACAGGGTAGCACGAGCCAAGGAAAAAAAATCCATCATACACACGTTTCTTCTAATGAGAGGATGACATGTGGGGCTCAGGAGGTTGGTTAAACGGTAGATGCGTCGAGCAGCGCTATCAACTCGCAACGGGGTAGCACCATCGAAGGAAAAAATTCCATCATACACGCATTTCTTCTAATGAGAGGATGACATGTGGGTCCTAGGAGGTTGATTAGACGGTATATGCATCGAGCAACGCTATCAACTTCGTAATAGGGTAGCTCGAGCGAAGGAAAAAAATTCCATCATACATACGATCGTTCTAATGAGAGGCTGAAATGTGGGACCTAGCAGCCTAACGAAATGGCAGACGCCTCGAGCTACATTATCGAGTTCAAATCCGGGACGCACGACCGAAAAGTATGGTCTGCTAGAGACACTGACGTCCGGGACCCACACGCCTCAAAAGATTTCGGCGAGTCAACATCGCACGAGGAAACGAAAATCTTGCTTCTGCCACGCACCAGCCGAGCTTCCTCCATGTTTTTAGAAGATCCGTCATAGTAGAGGGCCGCGAAACGGGAAAAAAAGTTTTCCATCGGCCACGGTCAAGCCGAGAATTTCGCCGCGGAAGACGCGCCTTCTACGACGACCATCGGGCCAATTCGTTGCGAAAGGAAACTTTTCTTGTAGTGATGGTTACAAATTGCTTATAGCTTCAGTACCTCTCTATTGGCTCCTCCCAACCTTTATATAATAGGTTGGTCCCGAAGTCGTATAAGGATAGGTTACCAATTTTAATTACAACACTGGTCTTACGTTGGTTTGTGCTTATTTCTTGATTGCTAAGACACATTTTTTGTTCGTTAGATGCTTCCTGGACTTCTTTTATTATTTAGGGCTTTCATGGTTCGTAGGCCTTTGTATGCCTAGGATAGTTAATCACGGGGACCCGATATTTCACACCCATGTCAGCAGCCCACGATACTCCATCTAAATCATAGATTCGGGTTGAGTCTCAAAGACAATTTCAACTGTAAGTCTAGGATTCCTATAGGCAAATAGTTTAATATTTCATGTATTCATTATCGTAGGGATTTGGTCTAATGGGCCTGATGCATCCGACGGAACAGGAATCAGTTAAAATTGCTCTTGGACAAAAAACTTCATGAACCTACACCAAATTCAAGTACCCGGGCTCGAACTTGTTATATGCTGGCGTAATTCAATTCAGGCTGTGGAGCTCTTATCGAATGCTGGATTATAGTGTTTTATTTTAGGTACCCAACACATCCGTCAGGATTTTTCATCGTATCGTAGATACGGATAAGTTACTAGCATAGTGCATTCGTGTGCAGTTACCAGGCCTCACAGGACGGATCCTAGGGTCTTATCTTCATGTCGTGGACACGCCATTCAGATATGTTATCGCGGTGGACACGGTCTGAGAATTTTGAATTTTCATCGACTGCCTTGTTTAGCTGCTGGAATTGTTAAAGGTTTCAGCTTCTTTTCATCGAGTGTGATATGAATGCTCCCGATGGGAGTAACCGTATGAGGATATAGTTATGTAATGCTCATATATTTTTTACTTTTTCGACTCTGTTGGAGGATTATGCTATTTTTTATTGGGTGCACATTCAATGCTCCCGATGGGAGTAGGCCCTGTGGCTACACTCAAATGCATGCATCCGAGTTTAGGCTCAAAATTTCCACTCACATCTTCTTTTTATGTCGACTCTACCGGAGGATTTTTCTAACAGGTGCGTGACCAGCAGTCCCGATTGGAGTATCCCTCAAAGCTACGTTCTGGTGCTTGCACCAAAACATAGGATCATAGCAATCTTCATCCAATGAGGTATTCAACTCAGGCCTTGACTAATTCAACCTTTAAAATTTTATCGGGTGCGCGGCCAGTGCTCCTGATGGGAGTAGCACCCGAGGCTATGTTCAGGTGCTTGCACCAAAGCATAGGATCAGAGTTAAGTCTCAACAAATGTAGGCCAAGGTTCATTATTGTATTCATCCAAATATTTCTTCATCTCTGGCTACACATGAGATTAGTGCTGACAAAGATGGCGTGTCATAGTTGCTGAAAAACAAGACCCGATGGGACGTTGCAGTGGTGGGCCCTTATTGCAGTAATGATGACATGTAAGAGGCGCGTCAGCGGCAATTGTTTGACCGCATGACCCCACTCATGCGCAGAAATCGAGGCGTGATACGTTGCTAACGTATCTATAATTTTTGATATTCCATTCTTGGTTTATATCCATTTTCTTATGTTTTGTCCACACTTTAGAGTACTTTTTATACACTTTCTTGGACTAACCTATTAACAAGATGCCACAGTGCCAGCTGCCTGTTTTCTTGTTTTTTGGTTCCAGGAAAGTCAGAAAATGACTATTCTCGGAATTGGACGGGACAAAAGCCAAAGTCTATTTCACCAAGAGGGACACGGAGCCAGAATAGGAGACAGAGAGGGGCTAGGGGCCGCCCACACCACCTGGCCACGCCCAGTCCTGGCCCGCGCCAGGGGGCGGTGTGGCCGCCTAGGGCACCCCCTCGGCCTCCCCTTTTGCCTATAAGATTCCTCTGATACATAAACCCTAAGTACCTGATCAAAATTCCACGAAAGAGTCTGTACCCACCATCATCTCCATCCCTAGATCAAGAGGGATCTAAAGCTCTTCCCGGCACCTTGCCGGAGGGGAGAATTCACCCTGGAGGCCTTCTTCTGAAGGAAATATGCCCTGAGAGGCAATAATAAAGTTGTTATTATATATTCCTTATATATCATAGATGTTTATACATGCTATAATTGTATTGATCAGAAACATCAATACATGTGTGTTTAATAAACAAAAAGGGTTCCTAGTTATGCCTCTCTTATAGACTAGCTTGTTGATTAACAAGATGATCAAGGTTTCCTGACCATGGACATTGGATGTTGTTAATAACAAGGTCACACAATTGGTGGAATGATGTGATGAACATTCATCCGAAGTATAGCATTACGATCAAGTCATTATGTTTATGTTGCTATAACATCATACGAAGTAATCTTTATCCTTAGACCATGAGATCATGTTAATTGCTAACACCGGAAGAGTATCTTCATAACATCAAACATCACACCGTAACATGGTGACTATAAAGATGGATTCAGTACTACGAAGGTGTTATGTTGAGGCTCATGGATCAAGAGTGGAATTTGTCAATCCAGATGACGAATAGATATACTCTAGGCCCTCTCGGTGATATCACATTAAGATAGTTTGCAAGCAAGTGACGTGATCACTAGAATGTTATATCACGGGAACGAGAAAAGAGTGCATGTCGGTAACGAGATCAAACTAGGTATGGAGATACCGATGATCGAATCTCGGACATGTAATATATCGAGAGACAAAGGGATTTAGTTACAAGCGTTAAAGGTTCTCACGATCACAAAAGTCATCGTTGAATGTGTAGGAGTCAGTACGGATCTCCAGGTCCCGCTGCTGATTATTGATCGGAGAAGGGTCTCGATCATGTCTTCATTATTCGCGAACCGTAGGGTGGCACACTTAAGAGTTACCGGACACCATTTTGGAGCACATATGTTTCAGACGAAAGAATTGCAAAGCGCAGGAATTGTTTCAATAGAAACTGGAAATTGTTTCGGGTGAAATTACAGAAAGTGGTTCTGCATGTGATATTGAAATATTGCAAGGGGCTATATGGGAATGTTTTTTAATTAAAGTAATTAACAAAATTCTGAATAAATTTAATAAAAAGAGTTTTATTAAATGAGAGAGCATTAAATTTGGAGAAATTTAATGCATTTAAAGTGGAGACTTTAAAAGGGAATGTGAAGAGGCATTTTAATGTGGAGGGGTTACCACCACATGAATGGGGGAGGTGAGGGGTCACACCCTCATGCGCCGGCCATGGAGAGAGGGGGCACCCCCCCTCCTCCTATAAAAGGCCACCCATTCCCTCCTTCATCCTAACACCTCCTTGTTAAGGATCTCTCTCCCCCTCTAGAATTATTCCCCTATGGTCTCGGATTAGCGAGATACATGTTCCCGGTGGCATTTCGTCTGGAAGGAGTTGCTGCTTCCGCTGGATCGCTGGAGCGAGGAGGTGGAGGTTGTCCGGTGGCTTGAACGTGTATGCGAGTGCGGATGCGCTGCTGAGTTGCGGCGCTCGGACTTCCTCACGATCTTGAGATCAACAAGTGTACGACTACATCAACCACGAGTTCCTACTCGTTAACAAAACTCGTTGTCTTCGAGGGTAAGTTCTTGTCGGATGTATGTGCACCCGTTGCTTTGTACCTAGTAGATAGATCTTGGCGTGTAGTTCACACCGTAGGAACATTTTTGTTTTCTATGCCGCGGACCCAACAGTGGTATCAGAGCCTGATCTATGCGTAGGTGCTTTGCACGGGTAGTACACATATGTTTATATGTGGGCGATGATGATCATGTTATTGCATCTTTTATGTATTTTGGATATTGGTGGCATAGTGGGATGAAGCGGCCCGGACCAACCTTACATGTCATCATACATGAGACCGATTCCACGACTCACATGCAACTTGTTTTGCATAAGTGGCTAGCGGGTGTCTGTCTCTCCTACTATAGTCAATATCTGATTTACAACGAGTTGCTAATAACTTAGTTATCCTCGTTGTGGTTCATGTTTGTAGGTGAGAACGGTTCTATCTCCGAAAGCCCTAAGCCACATAAAACTTGCAATTGATAAATTAGAGGCGTCTAGTTTAGATCATTGCTGGGCTAGTGTATTGATATGGTATTGTTGTAAGTAGATGTATGATAGATACTCTTACAACACACTCAACGTGTAAGTTCCATAGACCTTGGCCTTACACACAAAGGAATGATAGAGATCATACCACGATGCAAGTGATAGAGATCAAATGCATGGACCATATCATCTCACTTTACACATTAGATGTTAGCATCTTATACTGCTAGTTTGGCGCTTTTGGTAGCATTATAAGATGATCCCTCATTTAGATATCAAGATAAAAATGTGTTCTTCCTTAAGTATGCACCGTTCTGCGGATCGTGTTTCGAGACATCACGTGATGATCGGGTGTACTCGAATCTACGCTTTCATAGGAACGGGTGTAAGACAGTTTTACACACGCGAATACTAAGATTCTTACTTGGCGAGCTTAGCATGGACAGACCTGGCCTCGGAACACGGACCGAAAGGTTAAGCATGAGTCATATAGTTGATATGATGCCCATATAGATGCTCGCCTTTGAAGCTACATTAACTCACGTGATGATCAGACTTGGTGTAGTGGATTTGGTTCATCTAATCACCAAAAAGACACGAGGGATGTCATTTTTGAGTGGGATGCACCGCTAGGCCGCCCACCAGCTCCTGATGCCCCTGACGAGGAAAAGAATGTCTATGTGACTCGTCAGGAGGACCACAACTTAGTTCATTGCGGCATACTGTATGGGCTAGAGCCAGAACTTCGAAAGCGTTTCAAAAATGGCGATGCCTTTGATACCATGGGAGAATTGAAAATGATTTTCGATACCCATGCTGCCGTAGAGAGTTATAATGCTACAGAAAAGTTCTTTAGCTGCATGATGGAGGAAAACAACTCCGTTAGTGAGCACGTACTCAAAATGTCTGGGTACGCCGATAAGCTTGTGTCCTTGGAAATAACGATTCCCATTGACTTAGGCATACATCGTGTTCTCCAATCTCTGCCACCTAGCTACAAGAGCTTCATGATGAACTATAATATGCAGGGCATGAAGAAGTCTCTTCCCGAGCTTTTGTCAATGCTTAAGACTGCAGAAGTGGAGATTAGGAAAGAACATCAAGTGTTGATGATCAATAGGACCACCGGTTTCAAGAAAGACAAGAAAGGCAAGCACAAGGGAAAGAAGGGTGGCAAGTCTGTTGCCACGCCTGAAAAGAAACCCCGAGCTGGCCCTAAGTCTGACACTGAGTGCTACTATTGTAAGGGGACTGGCCATTGGAAGCGCAACTGCCCCAAGTATTTGGCGGACAAGAAGTCCGGCAAGGCAAACAAAGGTATATGTGATATACATGTTATTGATGTGTACTTGACTAGTACTCGCAGTAGCACCTGGGTATTTGATACGGGATCGATTGCTGATATATGTAACTCGGTTCAGGGGCTACGGAACAAGCGACAACTAGCAAGGGATGAGGTCAAAATGTGGGTCGGCAATGGATCAAAAGTTGATGTGATTGCCGTCGAGATGCTACCTCTCCATTTGCCATCAGGATTAGTTATAAACCTAAATAATTGTTATTTAGTGCCTGCAGTAAGCATGAAGATTGTATCTGGATCGTGTTTGATGCAAAGTGGTCCTTCCTTTAAATCAGAAAACAATGGTTGTTCGATTTATAAGAATGATATCATTTATGGTCATGCACCTATGTTGAATGGTTTATTTCTGTTGGATCTCGATAGTAATATTACACACATTCATAATGTTAATGCTAAAAATATTAAACTTGATGATGATATGTCTACATATATGTGGCACTGCCGTCTAGGTCATATTGGCGTTAAACGCATGAAGAAACTCCATTCTGATGGACTTTTGGAATCACTTGATTTTGAATCATTTGATACATGTGAGCCATGCCTTATGGGCAAGATGACTAGAACGCCGTTTTCCGGTTCAATGGAACGTGCGATAGATCTATTGGAAATCATACATACTGATGTGTGTGGACCAATGAGTATGTCAGCGCGAGGTGGATATCGTTATTTTGTTACTTTCACGGATGATTTGAGTAGATATGGGAATATCTATTTGATGAAACACAAGTCTAAAACTTTTGAAAAGTTCAAGGAATTTTAGAATGAAGTGGAAAATCATCGTAATAGAAAGATCAAATTTCTACGGTCTAACCGTGGAGGAGAGTATCTAAGTTACGAGTTTAGCACACACATGAAAGAGTGTGGAATAGTTTCACAACTCACGCCTGCCGGAACACCACAACGTAATGGTGTGTCGGAACGTCGTAATCGTACCTTATTGGATATGGTTTGATCTATGATGTCTCTGACTGACTTGCCACTATCATTTTGGGGTTATGCACTGGAAACAACTACATTCACTTTAAATCGGGCACCTTCTAAATCCGTTGAAACGACACCGTATGAATTATGGTTTGGAAACAAACCTAAGCTGTCATTTCTTAAAGTTGGGGATGCGATGTTTATGTGAAGAAACTTCAACCGGATAAACTCGAACCCAAAGCACAAAAATGCATCTTCATAGGATACCCTAAGGAAACGATTGGGTATACCTTCTATCACAGATCCGAGGGCAAGGTTTTTGTTGCCAAGAATGGATCCTTTCTTGAGAAGGAGTTTCTCGTGAAAGGTGTGAGGAGTCAGAAGGTAGAACTCGAAGTGGTTATTGAACCTTCTCTTCATGAAAGGAGCGAGTAGCGCAGCACCGGAAGCTGTTTCGGAGTTGACTTCACCTAATGAAGAGAGAGCTAACGATATTGATCATGAAACTCCGAAACAGGACACTACCAAACCTCGCAGGTCAAGTAGGACACGTGTAGCTCCTGAACTGTACGGTAATCCTATTGTGAATTTCATGGTTGATGAAATGGATGACCCTGCGACGTATGAAGAAGCGATGATGAGCCCATATTCCAACAAATGGCTAGAAGCCATGAAATCCGAGATGGAATCCATGTACGAGAACCAAGTTTGGAACTTGGTGGACTTACCTCACGACCGAAAGGCCTTTGAGAATAAATGGATTTTCAAAAGAAACAATGATGCTGATGGTAATGTGAACATCTATAAGGCTCGACTTGTCGCAAAGGGGTTTCGACAAATTCAAGGAGTTGACTACGATGACACATTCTCTCCCGTAGCGATGCTTAAGTCGGTTAGGATTATGTTAGCAATTGCTGCATATTTTGATTATGAAATATGGCAGATGGATGTCAAAACTTCGTTCCTCAATGGTAATATTGAAGAAGAGTTGTATATGATACAACCTAAGGGTTTTGTCGATCCTAAGGATGCTAATAAGGTATGCAAACTTCAGCGATCCATCTATGGACTGAAGCAAGCATCCCGGAGTTGGAATCTCCGCTTTGATGAGGTGATCAAAGAGTTTGTATTTGTCCAAACTTATGGAGAGGCTTGTATTTACAAGAAAGTGAGTGGGAGCAATGTGGCATTTCTGATATTATATGTGGATGACATATTATTGATTGGAAATGATATAGATCTTTTAAACAGTGTTAAAAGTTATCTAAACAACAAATTTTCGAAAAAAGACCTTGGTGAAGCATCATATATATTAGGCATTAAAATCTATAGAGATAGATCAAGGCGCCTAATTGGGCTATCGCAGATTACATACCTTGATAAGATATTAAAGAAGTTTAATATGGACGAAAGTAAGAAGGGGTTCTTACCTATGTTGCAAGGCAAGACATTGAGTAAGACTCAAAGTCCGACTACGGCAGAAGAAAGAGAGATGATGGATAAGATCCCCTATGCCTCGGCCATAGGCTCTATTATGTATGCCATGCTATGTACAAGACCGGATGTGGCACATGCTATTAGTTTGACTAGTAGGTACCAATCCGATCCAGGTTCGGAACACTAGATAGCGGTAAAAGAACATCCTCAAGTACTTGAGAAGAACTAAGGATATGTTTCTTATATACGGAGGTGAAGAAGAGCTAGTCACTAAGTGTTATGTCGACGCTAGCTTTGACACCGATCCGAATGACTATAAGTCTCAATCCGGATACGTATTTCTCTTGAACGGAGCAGCAGTTAGTTGGAGGAGTTACAAACAACCTGTCGTGGCTGGATCTACGACGGAGGCGGAATATGTTGCTGCTTCAGAAGCGGCGCAGGAGGCGGTTTAGATGAAATAGTTCATTACGGAACTAGGTGTGGTTCCCAGTGCGTTGGACCCAATGGTGATCTATTGTGACAATAATGGAGCCATAGCCAATGCAAAGGAACCAAGGTCTCACAAGAATTCCAAGCATATTAAGCGCCGGTTTCACTCCATCCGCGAGCATGTCAAGGATGGAGATATAAAGATTTTTAAAGTACACGCGGACCTAAATGTAGCAGATCCGTTGACTGTGTAGGAGTCAGTACGGATCTCTAGGTCCCGCTGCTAATTATTGATCGGAGAAGGGTCTCGATCATGTCTGCATTATTCGTGAACCGTAGGGTGGCACACTTAAGAGTTACCGGACACCATTTTGGAGCACATATGTTTCAGACGAAAGAATTGCAAAGCGCAGGAATTGTTTCAATAGAAACTGGAAATTGTTTCGAGTGAAATTGCAAAAAGTGGTTCTGCATGTGATATTGAAATATTGCAAGGGGCTATATGTGAATGTTTGTTAATTAAAGTAATTAACAAAATTCTGAATAAATTTAATAAAAAGAGTTTTATTAAATGAGAGAGCATTAAATTTGGAGAAATTTAATGCATTTAAAGTGGAGACTTTAAAAGGGAATGTGAAGAGGCATTTTAATGTGGAGGGGTTACCACCACATGAATGGGGGAGGTGAGGGGTCACCCCCATGCGTCGGCCATGGAGAGAGGGGGCACCCCCCTCCTCCTATAAAAGGCCACCCATTCCCTCCTTCATCCTAACACCTCCTTGTGAAGGATCTCTCCCCCCTGTAGAATTATTCCCCCATGGTCTCGGATTAGCGAGATACATGTTCCTGGTGGCATTTCGTCTGGAAGGAGTTGCTGCTTCCGCTGGATCGCTGGAGCGAGGAGGTGGAGGTTGTCCGGTGGCTTGAACGCATGTGCGAGTGCGGATGCGCTGCTGAGTTGCGGCGCTCGGACTTCCTCATGATCTTGAGATCGGCAAGTGTACTACTACATCAACCACGAGTTCCTACTCGTTAACAAAACTCATTGTCTTCGCGGGTAAGTTCTTGTTGGATGTATGTCCACCCGTTGCTTTGTACCTAGTAGATAGATCTTGGCGTGTAGTTCACACCGTAGGAAATTTTTTGTTTTCTATGCTGCAGACCCAACATCTTCATCACCATACAAGCCTCTGGTGTGATGCGTGAGTAGTTCATCCTTGGACTACGGGTCCATGTAGTAGCTAGATGGTTTGTTCTTCTCCTTTGTGCTATCATGTTTAGATCTTGTGAGCTCCGTTCATGATCAATATCATCTATTTGTAATCACACATGTTGTGTTTGTGGGGATCCGATAGATATTGAGATGCTATTTAAGATTGATTATTGATTCTATCATGTCTTTGTTATTTGTGATCTTGCATGCTCTCCGTTGTTAGTAGATATCTTGGCCGAGTAGCTGTTAGCAACTCCAAGAGGAAGTATTTATGCTCGATAGTGGATTCATGCCTCTAGTAATCTGGGGAAGTGACAGAAATCTCTAAGGTACTAGATGTGCTGTTGCTACTAGGGAGAAAACATCAATTCTTTGTTCATAGAACAATCGTATTGTTTACTTTACACGCAATGCGTAATGCAATTATCTGTTGCTTGAAACTTAATACTTGAGGGTGTTCGGATGATAACCTGAAGGTGGATTATTAGTCATAGATGAAGTTGGATTACGGTCTATGTATAATGTTGTAATGCCTAATCAAATCTCATAGGAGTCAAGATGATTAGTATATGCATGTATGCTTTCTCGATGTTTGTCAATTGCCCTGCTGTAATTTGTTCACCCAACATATCATATATCTTAAGGAGAACCACCACTAGTGAACTATGGACCCCGGTCCTTTCTTTTACCATCAATCTACAACTGTTTACTATTTTCTGTTTACTTTCTGCAAGCTATTACTTTCTTCCACACAATACGTTTAATCCTTTGTTTTCAGCAAAACCGGTGAGATTGACAACCTCACTGTAAGTTGGGGACAAAGTTATGTGGTTGTGTTGTGCAGGAATTCCAAGTTGGAAACAACACCCTGGAGGTGTTTCCTTGCTCCTACTAGTTCGATAACCTTGGTTTCATAACTAAGGGAAACTTGTTGCTGTGCTCATCATACCTTCCTCTTGGGGTTCCCCAATGAGATCCAGCCATCTTGAGCCATCAAGGCGCCATGCAGATATTCTCCGTGTTTAGCGTGGTAATTACTGCCCATGATTTTTATCCCTTCGGCGAATCTTACCACGTGTCCTTATCCTCTATGCCTTGTCGTTTCTCCGTCCGCATCGGATAGTTAATACTTTCACTACTTTCCTTTACTCCCTCCGTTCCACAGCTTAAGGCGTAAAAATCTCAGCGCGGTTATTTAGGCAGCCATCGGTTGAGAGAAAAAAATAAGCATAATTCCCGTCTTACCCCTGCATGCACGCATGTATACTCCCTTAATTTATCTCACGCAGGATTAAATTACCTCCTCGTTTCTCTCAATAGCAGGCATTCCTTTTATCTCTCTTGCATGCACAATCAATGACCAACCCACAATAACTACTCCCCATTAACTTCTTTCCTGATTTTCTGCTGATCTCCTCGCATGCGCCATGCATGGCCAATACCGTGCGGCTTCCATCCCAATATTTTGGTCAGTGTAAACGCCAAGGAGGGGTACTTCTGAGAAAAACGGGGCATAGCATACCCTGCGCCTTAAGCTATGGAGAAATTTTGAAAAAACTTTTACGCCTTAAGCGTTGGAACGGAGGGAGTATAAGCTAAGGGGATTTTTTACTCCTCACTATTCCCCTTCATTGTGCACTTCTTCTTTCTCCTCGCACCACATATGTTCTCCATTGCTTCCTTTTCTTCGTTTCTCCTGTCCGTACTTGTGCTTCGCCTCCAGGCCACCATGGGAAAGAACAAGGGTTGCTCCTCCACTGCTGCCCCCATGGAGATAAAGAAAAGGGACATTGGATGGGCTCCCTCTAGGTGCACTGTGTGGGAGCTACGCGAGGCGCATAAGGCTAGTCTCTTGGAGGATGGCTCCTTCAAGGCTCGTAGGGATGAAGCTATTCCGGTACCTGAAGCAGGATGGCGGGTAATTTTTCACTCTTTGATTTACTGTGGCCTCTCTCGTTCGGCCCACGAGTTTCTTCGAGGCCGCTTTTTGTTTATGACGTGCAACTCTATCAGCTCACGCCAAACTGCATTCTCCATGTTGCTTGTATCATCACTCTTTGCGAGTGTTTTCTCGGAATCCATCCACATTGGGGCTTATGGAAATACTTTTTCTATGTCTGCTGAAATGCCACTGACACCATCATTCATGATGTGGGAGGCACGATATTTGTTGTTTGCCCAAAATTTAATTATTTTGACTTCAAGTTCGGTGAGTCTATCCACGGTTGGAAAACGAAGTGGTATTACATCAAGGACCAAAAAGTCGAGGGTCAAAACTTCGGGTTAGCGCCCTTCGACCCGAAGAAAACTTGCCAGAGGCTCAATTTATGGGACCATCACCCTAGTTCTAAGGAAATGAAGGAGATCAAACCACATCTGGACTGGATCGAGAAGCTGCGCACCGAAGCTAGACGCGAACTATCAGGTTTGCAAATTATGGCTTATTTCCTTCGGGTGCGCATCCAACCTCTTCATGCCAGGTTGACTGGTATGTGGGCCTATACCAGCTAGAAGGACCCGATGACGATCTCGATCGAGAATATTCCCATTGTGCTTCTTGAGAAGCGGGTGCGTTCTTTCACCACTCTGATGAAGAAAAACCATGTTCCTTCATATTGTTGGGTGGATTCTTATGGCAAGATGAACCTAGTGCCTGATGTAAGTTTTCTTGATTTATTTTGAGCATTCAACTTGTTCCATGCATTTATATTGTGATATAAACTTTTCTCTCCTGACTTTGGTTGTATTTGTGTAGGGTCATTATCATCTCCATGCCTTATCTTCTCTTCCCGAAAGTGGCGACTTGCCAGATAGTGCCGCTGCATCCAAAGATTTTACTGGAACTAGGATTAGAACCGAAGAAGACGGGGAAGCATCTACTGTTGAATCTTCCCAAGACACCCAGTCTGTTCCTTCGGCTCATTCCTAAGATTTCGAGAGGGTAATAGTTGCTGGGAAACAAAAAACATTCTGAAGTTGTCGAATCGGTCGAAGACTCTGACGATTCCACGGGTTCAAAACCAAAATTGGTGAAACCTATGTCTTCTGATCCTCCAAGGACATGGCCCAAAATATATCTTCATAAGTATTATTCCCATTGTACTCTTTTTGTAGGCTTGAAGCACTTCTCTGACTAAAGCCAAGTATCTGTTTGCTAAACTAGGGGAGATGAGGACGATGAGGAGCCTCCATGATTACCACCTGCTGCTTCCATCATGTCACCCATTGCTAAGTCAACGATTCACTCGACGGATCCAGAGAAGCCGCAAAATATGTATGTGGGGAAACTAGACACGAGAGATGTGGATGAGGCACCCAAACCTCCACCATCGAAGAAGAAGAGAATTGCAGGTAAAGGCGTGGCAATAGCCGAAAACCCCACTAAAGTTGACATGAAAGATGTAAGTGCTGCTTTTTTATTAGTTTCGTAGCTTTCTTCTATTTGCTCCCTTCATATTCCCTGAGTGACTTTTCTTTGTGTCCCAGTCATTGATGTGTGAGATGGTTGACATGGCCTCCTGCTTTATCAAGATCCGCAATGAAGCCAAAGAATTTAAAGGTTTACTTTATTTTTGTAATGTTGTCTTTGAAATAATCCAACAGTTTCTAACTTGGTGAGGTTCATATTATCTAACCATTGCCAAAGAATCTGAGGTTACTCGGGACAAGGTGTTGAATCGTGCTAAGGAGCTTGAGGCTAAGATGAAGGTCATGGAGAAAACGATCGAAGAAGCCAAATAGACCGAAAAAGCTGAAGCCGAAACATGGAAGAACTAGGATGCTGCTATGGCCGAAAAAGATGAAAATCTTTGGAAGCGACTGGAAGCTCTCAATACTTACTTGGCCCGTAAGTAGTTTTCCTATATGCTGTTGTTCTCGAATTTTCCCTTGATTTCTTCACCTTCATTTTTGTCTTGATTCTTTCTACTACAGAAATTATTAGCCAGTCTCTGAGTTTGGAAGAGGATAAAAGATCCAATCCACTATCATATGTCGTAGGTATCTTGGAGGCGAATAGTCTTCGTGGGCGGAATCTTGTAATCCGTTCGCGACATGCTTTCAAGAGCCTTCATGTCAAGATTTTTGTAGGCAAGGAAATACCCACGGATCTTAATGATGTTGCGGTTGTTTTCAACACCGATCCCAACCCACTGACATGATACAACATGATCCAATCAAATAGTAGTGCTGAAACTTCAATGGCCTTAGCTATGGTGCATGGCGAAAAGGTCGACTGGAAGAAGGTTAGCTCCTCCATTCTAGTCAATAGCGCTAGCAAAGAAATTGATCCTGTTGCCAATCCTTCGGCTGAAGCTCCTTCGGCTAGCGCCATGTTTTCAGCTGAAAAGTCTTCCTGATAGTCTAGTTTCTTGACGATATGCACTTATCCGGCCTTCGGGTTAAAGGAAAAACTTTTGCTCTCTGTATGTACATATGCATTGCTTGTGTTGAATCTACCACTTTGTGTGTGCTCTATATATTTTGCTGAAAATCCCGCTCTTTGTTGTCTGGCATGTTAGATATTTACTGATCCATCTGGTTCATTAGAGATTCCCAACCTTCGGGTGTGCAATCCGATTTATCCGAAACAACCGCACCCGAAATGGCATCACCCGCATTGTGGGTCCGCCATTGTATTCTAGGAAAATCCAACAAATAAAAAGGTTGGAGGGCGATCTTCGATCCGTGCAAGCAATGGCAGATGTATCGTAGTCGAAGATGCGAAAAACTCTAGATTTAAAAGCATATCTGTTGGGAGAAATCTCAAGTGCGAGCGAATAAAATGTTTGTAAGCTTCTCGCAGAGCCCCTGAGTCTTATTGTCCAGCCACAAAAAATAACCCTTTGCTTTTTCCCAGGTATACGATGATGTGAGAAGGAAGAAACTTAATGCCTACAGGCTCCAATGAATGCTTTGATGGAGTCTTCTCAAGGTGCGAGTAGTGATTTCTAGACTGAACACCATCGTTCCTATAAACTATCCCTTCTCCAGGATCGGGTGTTCGAGGTGGAGGAATTTGTTGAGTATTGTTGTCACTGACTATTGTATACAATGCCATGTTTCCTAGAGATCCTCAACCTCATGGTATTGCCACATTGATGATGGAGTTTTAGCAAGGCGAGAGGATTTATCACTTTGTGAAGATGTAGCTTATTGCAGGTGCGAAACTTGCGCTTGCTTGGGTGCATGTGCATCATCCTATGCTAGATTTGGACGTCGTGTCACGAGGATTGAATTCTTATTAATGGAGGTGGGATGATCAAAATGGAGCCTCATTATGCGGTTGCTTGTAAGACTGCAATTAGAGTCATCCGTAGATTCCTCGAAGAAGACGAATAATTTTTCCTTAATTTCACAGTGTAACTAACAGTGTTCCCCTGCAAAAGAACATGTGAACTATGTGAAATTTTGTTTCATACTTGATAGCAAATGTTTCATGTCTATGTGTTTTGTTTGTGATAATGGCCGATGCGAAGTTGTCTTATGCAAGACCTTTCCGTTTTCCTGACGCCCTGGGGCTGAGTCAGCTATTCAGGTCAAAGCTGAAGGTTTTAGTGCACTCTGTTGGCAAATCCCCTAGGCATCAGAGTGTATGTTCTTGTTCGTACGAGAGTTTAATGAGCCCCCAAGTATCAGGTGAGAAAAATAACAAAAAGAAGCTTGAGGCTGGGTTTTGGGCACTTAGCTTTATTTATCGTCGAATATAGAGGTACATGTTTTGCCGTAATCTCCTGGACATTGGCCTTATTGGAAGTAAAGTACGAAGTCTTCGGCTAAGAATCCTGGCCATATAACTTATTGAATGTTAATTGCAGAAAGTAAAGTACTAAGTGTAGAAACATCACAGCTGCACAACGTTCCACGAGTTGGGGTACTTGACTCCGGTCTTATTGGCTTGGAGTCGATATGTCCTGCCATGGATTACCTATGAGACAATGTAGGGTCCTTCCCATGGAGACTCCAGCTTGCGATGGCCATCTTGTTTGAGGTGAAGGACCAGGTCCCCTACGCACTACTAGAAAACAGCATGTTCGTGGCGCACTGTTTTTCGTCATGGAGTGCGCCACTAAACTCGTCCCACGACTAAAAGTTAGCCGTGGCGCACTACCTAGTGCACCACGCCTATATCGACAGATCCGTGGCGCACCGTGGTGCGCCACTGTTCGTTGAGCCTGTGCACCACGGCTAAGTTTGTTCGTGCCGCACAAGCTAGTGCGCCACGGCTAAGTTTGTTCGTGGCTAGCTTGTGCGCCAAAAACACTAGCCATGTGCGCCACTGCTAGTTTGTGGCGCACTAGCTTGTGCGCCACAAAAACTAGCCATGTGCGCCACTGCTATATTTGCTGTTATTTTTTTAAATTGCTAGTCCATACTTACATGCAGTATATATTCACAGTTTGCAAAACAGTACAAATACATACATGCATACACAGTTTGCAAAACAGTAGAAATATACATAGTGTATTACAAGTGCAATCATTACACAAGTTATCGCCGGTGTCGTGATCGGCGAGGGAGCTAAGTTCACAATCTCTCTAAGTAGCTAGTCACCTAAAGTATTATCAAATACAATAGAACCACAAACACGGTGATCAAGATAGAGATTACTATGATGAAGGTTCCCCTCTTGAAGGTTCCCCTCTCTCTCTTCCTCACGGTCTTGCAGATCCGCTGCCCCTCCTCCATCTCTTCCTCACGGAGGTGGTCCATCCACATAGCATCCGCCACCTCCTTAATATTGTAGCCTTTGTAGCTATTGCCCGGGAATTCGTTCACTTGTTTTTGACAGTGTTTCCACTCATCGTAGACGCCTAGAACATGGCCTCTGTATACCACATACCACTTCTTCGCCATCTCTATAGACAAGACAAACAATATTAGACAAGGGAAAGTTAGAGTTCACATATATATTGTGCCACGACATTTTAATCATGCACAATCTCGATAAAGGGCCAAAGTAAGGAAAAACATGTAAAGTCTCAATTAAAGATACACTTATCAAAAAGGGCCAACACAAAAAACATGCCTCATATATAAATACTTAGGTTTGTTTGGACACAGGAACTACGACGGTACTGTGAGCCAAGTAGGATGCACAAGACTTGGACTTGTGCATAGCACAAGGGTCACAATACCGTCGCAGCACATTTACATACATAGTGTGTCACAACATTTTAATCATCGGCATTGTCGAAAAAGGACCAAAGTAAGCAAAGAAAAGAACCAAAATGTAAGCAAAAGAACTAAGCATTGATTCATAACCATAATAAGTAGCATCGACCACAATTATTAAGTTCAACACATCCATCGAAACTATATAGAGCTATACACAAGTTTACAACTACAACTATTGAGGCAAACATCAAGAATCCTGACTAGGCTGAGGGAACGGGAGGATGCCTTCTTTCGTCATGAACGATCTGAGGTCACCCTGCATCTGTAGGCGATGTTCTATGTCACGGTTAGGCGGTGTGTAGCCTCCGTAGTGGAAGATCCCCCCCGAGGTCATGACATCATGATAGATGATTGTGGCAAACTGCTGTTGGATACGATAAAACTCTTGTCTAAGATCTGAATCTTGGATATTTGCCTTGGCTTGGGCCCACTATCGGAGTTGAGCTGGTAGCGTAGAGTATTCTTGGTCCTGTAGGAAAGCCCGCATGTGATGGAGCGGGTAGTAGGCTTCCTTCCGACTGTCATCACTCTGCTTCATGCAAGGGAAGTTCGTTACGTGGTTGAACATGTGCTTGCCGAACTTGACCTTTTTGGTCATGAATGTGGTGCCTTCCACCGCAGAATAGCCACTCAGAGCATGATCTAGAACATCCTTAATTTTGTCATAGTTTTTCTTCTTTCTCGGACTCCCCGAGTCGAAATATGTGGCGTGCGAATATTTCGGAGAAAGGACGATGAGTGTGGAGTCTTCGTCTCTGTGCAAAACAATTCAAACAGACCGTTATGTTAGAAAAGGAATGATGGAAATCTAAAAAAATCATGTTCTGGCAGCGAGGCTTTGACTTACTCAGGGAAGTAAGGCATGAGAATGTATTCCTTCGTCTTGTTCGCCACCAAGACGTCGTGGAGGTAATTCGCCATGAATATCCGTTCGACGGAGCTTCCCAAGCAGCTGTCACACATGTATAAGGGGTCCACTACCGCGTTGCCCGGTGTGTTCTCTATAATGACTTGCATCACCATACTGAGCAAAAATAGACGAACCATGGTATAGTGCAGAGGTTGCATGTGCAACATACCGAAGATGTCGGAAAACCTCACGAAGAACATGTCCCCGGGGTTATTATCAACAAGGCCTAAACCATGTGGCACCTTAGCCAGGAAAACCGGGTACGACAGATCTTTATCTCGAAGAAGGCGTTCCTCGATTGTCAGCACACCGTCATGCACACTCTTCATATCCGAACTTGCGATATTGTACAATTTCTTAGTTACCATCGGCTTACCCGCCACTTGCATCCTCCACGTAATAGCCTTGGGTCTTGGTGGCCCGTCCTGTGCTCGGATCACATTCGGAGCCGACAGCACCACCGGTTGGCTCGTAGACTTGTCAGGTTTTCTCTTCCGTTGCTTCTTTGCAGTGGGAGCATCACGGACCGCATTCTCCTCACCGACCACCCTGTGTAGTGTGTTAGGGCTTATAACAATTGGCCTTTTGGATGTTTGAGGCTCTGTGAAGAAGGTGCCATCAGCTGGAGGCGTCTCCTGAGAACCGAACAGACGCTTGTTGTAAGCGGGTTTGTCTGCGGATGCATCATGGCAGGGTTATTCATTATTACTAGGACCATGCATGTCCATGCCGTCAACGCCTTGCCAAGTGTTGATGTACAGATCGATATCTTCATCGATGTTGTCGTTCTACGGATCCTGTGCCATAGGCATGTCATCAACATAAGGCAACACATCACGTGGAGGTGACGGCTCGGGCGACGAGACAAGTGGCGGTGTTGTCTGTGGGGTGGTAGTCCCCATCCCCAAACGAATCATGATCTTCGGCCAGAGCATGAAAATGTCGAAGCAATCTTTGAGGATAGATGACTCGTCTTCATCGGTTCTCGGGGGTTGAATGGGAGGTTCCATGCCGTCGCAGCCCTATAGCACCCAAACAATTTGAACCCTATGCATGGTATCTAGCATCGGCTTTGAGTGGAACACGTGGTTTAACGGTTGAATGATAGTGCCCTTGGCAACATCCCTCAACTCGCTGTTCACCTAGCCTAGGAGAGTGCATTGAACATCAGCCTGCGGAAAAACATGTATGGCATCAGAGATGCCTTCAAAGTAATTAAAGGCAAGGAAGTGAAGTCATCGGCTTCAGAGTAATTAAAGGCAAGGACGCTTAGTAGTTACCTTGATGGCGTCGAGCTCGGTTAATGTTGAGGCACCGACGACGGAGGGCGTGCAACTGATGGAGTGGCGTCGAGCACGGTGCCGGCCGCTGGTGTATTCTCCCTGACGCCGGAAACATTAAGCTTCAGCACCGCGGTGATGGTGGGTGGAGTCACCAACACGTCTAGCGACGCGGTGACGACGGGCGGAGTCACCAACACGTTCGGCGTCGCGGTGCTAGCGGGCAGAGTCACCAACACGTCCGGCGCCACGGTGCTAGCGGGCGGAGTCACGAATACGCCGTCACCATTGTTTGAGTTGCTGCCAACCATGCTAGGAATCGGGCACGGCCCTTGACGACCCTCCGCATTCCATTTTTCTATCGACTCCACCAAGATAGGTATGATTTCGGTGAGGCTAATTGCTAGGTTGTCTTTGACAATCTGCGGAATCCGTGCCACTTGTGCCTTGAGTTCTTCAACCTCGCGTATTTCCTCCTCGCTCCTCCCAGACATGTGCCTCTTCGGCTCCGGTGGACCATAATGATCCATCCATGTCTTAGCCCCAAAGCCGACAACACGGCCAGCCGACGGCTTCTTCATAACCGGTGTGACTTTCTTAGCCCGGTTCATTGCCCTGTTAAAAGGGTGTCCCAACGGGTGGCCGCCGTTGACCCCTGGGATGAGGAGGTTCGGGTAGTCTCACTAGCGATTTCCTCATCCTATAGAAGAAGGAACATGAACCATTTAGAATTTCTACTTCATCGATTAGAATGCAATATACTTGATGCACGGTAATTAAATTCCTTACCGCAAGACCCTCAAAATCTTTCACGATCTTTTCCGCGGTGAGTTGTTTGGTATTTGGGTCCACATGGTACCGGGCCCTGAAAAAGTTTCGAAGCTGCTTGTTTTCAAATTTTGCGAAGGGGTTAGGTTGCCCCTTAGCTATAAAATCATCGTCCTCCTTCTGCCATTTGGACTCTGCAGCTCTGTAACCGCCAGATCCGAGATGGTGGTTACCTATATTCATCTCACGCATCTCCTTCCCCCGCTTACTAGAGGCCTTGGCTGCGTCGGATTCGCACCTGGCCTTGAACTCCAGGTACTGAGCTTCGGTGATCTGAGGATAGTTCTCCTGGATCTTCACAAGACTTTGACCATTTTAAAAAATCATCGTCTTCACCCGGGTTCTCCAGCTGGCCAGGGCGGTGCTCACTTTTGTGAGGGCGGATTTGTTTACTTCATTCCCGTGGTAATTTTTGTTCTGGTATTCAAGTGGGAACTTGTATCTTGCGTGCATCTTCTCGAAGAGGAGTGTGCGCAAATGGCCATTTTCTTTATCGAGACAGTGGCCCGGGTGATAGCAGCCACTTGCCCACCGTACCCTTTTATGACGTGTTCAGGCGCCAGAGGAACCCCTTTTAGGGTTACTTCGGTAATTTCCTCTCTGACGGTGCCGACCGTGTTCGGGCGTCGTTCCTTCTTCTTCTTCAGATTGCTACTGCCGGCGCCATCAGTGGTTTCATCCCTGGTGTCCACTGCCTCCTTGCCTGCATTGGTCTCTTCCTCCTCATCCTCCATCTCATCATCGTCGCTCTCGTCAGGCAGATATTCTTCATCACCCTATTCATTTCTTTCCAGCTGCTGGGCAGCTTCCCAGAATGACAATTTGTTGGAGCTCTGACTTCTACAAAGTTTATGCACCGAGAAGAGATGCCGGCCTATTTGTTGTCAGCCATGTTTGCACTAAGTAAAAAAAAAGTCAAATACATATTAGAAATTCACGGGAAAATCCGGCATGACCTCCCCTATTTTTCTTAATCTAGGAGTTTCCGATTTTTGCCAAAACGGAAGTTAATCAACATTTCAGCAAATATCGGAACTAATATCAAATGTACCTGCACATACCCTAATCCCCCACATCAATAGCCAAGTGCGTGATGCCTAACCTGGTACTATAGATAAAGCTGAGAGGTCCAGTTTCTAACAGCTGTCTCGACTTACCCTAGTGGTTGCAGTTCCCAGCCACTCCTGCAAGCACCCAGGTTTGAACCCTGGTGCAGTGGGTGCCAATTTTTTTTTCAGTTTTTTGTTTTAAACATAATTTTAAATGTTAAAAAATTGATTTAAGGTAGAATGAAATTATAAATTACTTTTCAGTTATAATATATTTAACAATAGTGGTAAAAAATTGAAAGGGTGGTAAAAAATTGATTCAAGGGTGGTACAATCGTGGTACAAAAGTGGTATATAAAATGACGACACGCGCATGATTATAATGAGAGCTAGCGTTTTACAATCTTGTTTCCCTTCTTTGTCGCGGTTGAATAGTTTATGTAACTACCTCGGTGAATTACACTCTTAGTTGCATGCCTGGATGAGCGAAAGTGTTTAAAATAGTACGGTGGGGCCCAGGGACCACTCACAGGTAGACCTTTCGGCCGTCCTAACCACTTCCAGAACATCGGGACAAGAACGAGCGGTGTAATCGGCAGGCGAAGGGATCAACTACATACACAAGTGAGTATGTATGCAAGCCACATACAACAGTTCTCAGAGCCATTCCATCTAAAAGAAATAGAAATATTGCAACGCCATACGGCAAGATCCAAATATCCTAGATAGAGATAGTAGTTTAGGATAGCTCCTCATACATCAAACATCAGAGTATCAGGCAGAAGCGGAAAACAAGATCCGAGTACTGATAAGAAGCAAATCAGCATAAGATGCTACATAAATAAACACATCCTGCCCACAGATCTCACGGATCCCCATTCCCGGAATCTCTACACCGAGTGATCGTTGACAACATCATCCGTCTCCTCCACCCAGTATCCATCTTGCAAGTACACCTGTTCATCTGAATCAAACAATTTATCGTGTGAGACCCTAGGGGTACTCAGCAAGTCTTTATGCCTCTAAAGGGGACATATACCTGAGGTGACGCAATCGCATCTAAAGATAATAACTAACAACCCTAGAGATACTCACTAACCATCCGCCTAACCAATGATAGACGGATTTCCGTTAATTAGAAACAATAGTTATAATAGTATAATTAACAGATCCATCCTCCTTCTCGCTTACCAACGAGAAAGCGGATGAACATCCCATCCGTTGGTAATTTTATTAACCATTCCATGAGTATTGCACTATTTACTAATCAGGTACTTAGTCAGATTAAAAGCGGTAATTTAGTAATTCTTGTCTATGATCGAGAAACTGTGCTCCAAGTCGTCCATAACCGCGGACACGGCTTTCAGAAAGATTTACCCTCCAGGGGTGCACAAATAGCAACACACACTCAATCAACCTCAGAAAAACCAACTCAAACCGAACGAGGCATTCAGGACAAAGCGATCACAGGGTTCAGAAATATTTCACGGGGCCACCCCATTAAGCTACCCGCAACGAAGCTATTTGACTCCGAGACGGACTCAAGGTTTGCGCCAATGGCTGTAAACGACTGGGAACCCGAAAATGTGACTGGGCTTGTCGATACCGCGAAAACACTCCATAATTCTTAAACAGTACAGGTGCTCCTCGCACAATCTTAAATAAAACAGTAAAGCATGGCATAAGTACAGGATAGTAACAAAACCCGAAACTACTTTGTGGCCCCAAGAAATAGACATGAATCAAGCTCTGGCTCAGGGGGGGTCCATAAGGCCTCTCGGATGTGGATAGTGCGAATATTCAAGGAACAGGAATCAAGTACTCGGGATCCTACGGGACACAAGTGAGCATGAAAAACCAAATAGCAGATATTGCTCACCGGCGCCTCTTTCATTAGTTATCCCATTACTACTCAGGTTAAGTTTTTTAGGTACCTCGTTATCCATCAGACACTCACATACCCTACACATGCTATTCTACGACTCGCATGGCTCAAACAACTCCTGTAGTAATGGCTCATGGGATGGAGGAACAAGCTTCGGTGGGGTTTAAAAGTAAAGGCTATGCAGTACTTGGGATTCAATTAAATGCAATCGCGACTCAATGATGCAAGAATAAGATAGAGGCAATAGGTACTATATGTATGCAAGCATGTGGTAGTGCTTTCTTGGTAGCTCAGTTGAAGCGAGAGATGGATCTAGGTAGAACTCCTGTGATTCCTGATAATTCTCCTACTGGGCGTCTATTCGAAGAAGAACCAAACAAACAAGGGACAACATAAATAAAATGCACAAGCATATGAATAAAAATGCGACAAGCAAACAAGCATGCCATGATGAATTATGCACAATTTACATGGCAATAAAGTAGCATGGTATGGGTGAGATGTGGGGACAAGAATAATTCATTTTAGTATTTACTTGGTCAAGTTTTATTGCCATAAACAGTTCTGATTTTTAATAATGACATGATGCATGCTTCAATTCAGAACAAGGAATGCATAGTTAGAACGGGCTCGTCGCGCTGATCGATTTAGACATATTATTTGTTGAATTTGGAGTTATAAAACTAAAGTTATTAATTAATTAAGAAAAGGGCATTTTATTGTAATTTTTATCATCTCGAAATTTTAAAGTGTTCAAACATTATTTTGAATAGCATATTTGAATTCCTCACATTTTTCTGATTCAAAAACATATATCATTTGTATTATTTGGATTTATAAATCAAAAGTTATTAAAACCAGATTTAAATTTGTATTTAAACATTTCTGAAATTGTTTTGTTAAAACGGAAAAGTGGGCAGACTTTTTATACCCAGCATCGCCTAGCCGCAGACGCAGAGATGTGGGGCCGTGCTGAGCTGGCGCAAAACTGCGCGCAGAAACCTTTTGCACCGCGAGCTGAGCTAGCCCATGTGACTGACAGGTGGGGCCAGCGGGCTTGCAGGCCCACACGACAGCGAGCGAACCAGGGGGTGACACATGGGGGATCTAGGGGCTGCGGGTTGAGGTTCTTGGCTCTGCGGGTGCTTTTTGTAAAACCACCACGGTGGCTGACATGTGGGGTCGGGCTGGAGCGCGGGTTGAGGAGTACAAAAACGCGGGTGCCTTTTTGTTAAAAGACCATATAGACTGTCTGGTGGGACCTGGAGTACCGCGGGTTAAGGCAAAAGATTGTGTGGGGGGGGGGGGGTATTTGCAAAGTGCTAACTAGTACGGTTTCTCTTCCTGGTGTTCTAACGGACAGAGCGGCGTCAGAGAACGGCGTGCGGCACGGGGGTTCGATCCCGCGACCTCGTGTGCGTGCACGGCAAGGCGGAACCAGTGCGGTGGCTTGGAGGATGTTGTAAGGAGGGGGATAGGCGTCTAGGTGAGGCGGGATGCGGCGCGGGGACGCGTAGAAGCTTGTGTTCGCCGGCGCACCGAGAGTCCTCGGCACAACGCCCGGCGAGGCTAGGCAGCGACGGCGAGAGAGATGTTGTCAGAGAGGGACGGTGGCTCACCGCAGGGTCGTCGGTGGGTTTGGTTCGGGCCAGAGAGCGGCGGATCAGTGATGAGGCAGACGGCCGGCGAAGCTAGGGTTTCGGGCGGTGCGTCGGTGGTTCTGGTGGTTCCCGCCCTGCTCCTCCTCGACTCCGGGTACAGGCAGGCTCCTGGGGTTCTACTTGGTCTTCCTCGACGCCCAGCACCACGCCTGCCGCTGTGTAACGCCGAGAGGTAGTGGAGGCCGACGGTGGCCGCCGGGGTGGCTGTGGGGTAGAAGGGGAGGGGGAGGAGGTAGGGCACGGCCCTGGTTGGATCTGGGCGATGCCAGGACAGAGAGGGAGAGGGGATAGGTGTCGTGGGGGATCGGGGTAGAGAAAAAGGTGGCCTCGGTCACCTTTTCGCCTCTCCTCCCTCACGTGCTCGGTGTGCACGGCCAGGCAGGCAGAGGGCGGCAGCTGCAGGTGGGCCAGAGAGAGGACAGGGAGGTGGTGGCTGGCTTGGAGGGGCCTCCTTGGCAGGGAGTAAGAGAGGAAACGAGAGGAAGGGAGAGGGGCCGAGAGAGTTAGCTAGGTTGGGGGTAGCTCGGGTTAGGGTTAGGTTAGAGAGGGGGTGGTGTTATACTAGAGAGGGTAGCTAGCATGGGGGTGGTCGAGCAGGTCAGGCTCGGCTTAGAGAGAAAGAGAGAGGAGGGCTTAGGGTTTGAGAGAGAGATTAGAGAGAGAGGCCAGGGGTTTAGGTTAAGGTGGGGTGATGGGGGTTAGGGTTTGAGCATGAACAAAAGAAGATCAAGCACATGGGTGGGGTTTGTTGTGATGGATAAGGAGAGTGAGATGTAGAGCTTGTGTATGTGACAAGCAAAGTCACCTCCATACATGATGGATCAAGGTGAGGGTGTAAGGGAGATAAAGAGTTGTTTAGGGTTTGATTCAACTCAACCAAAACCAAGTGAGATTAAAAGAGAGAAAAGAAAGAGGGGAAAACAAGTGTGCATGGCCCATGCATGAGCATTAAATGCCATGTTTTATCTTGTGGACACAAAACAATGATCATGGCATTTATACACATGTATTCCAAAATATGGAGTAAGGACAAGCTAAAGGAAAATAGAATTGGATCCATCCCAACCCACATGAGCTAGATTAAATGCCAAAAGAAAATAAAAGCTCATGGTTAATTAGGATGGTGGAATTATAAGGTGGTGTCAAGGAAAGGTGATGGAGTTGAATAAAAGATATGCCCCCAACTCAACTTGTGCATCAAGCATTTATCAAGAGCCAAATACAATATATCAAGAGCCAAATACAATTACTAATGCATATGAGAGAAGAACCAAATCGAAAGGGTTGTATATGATGCTCAAATGCAAGGTGGCATGATGACATGAGCATGATATAGTTATGATGCAACAATTATATGTAGGAAGTAGTAATTATATTACTAGACCATGTAGCATTACATATGTTAGACAGATGGGATGCTACAACTCTCCCCCACTAAACAGGAATCTCGCCCCGAGATTCCAGGAAGAAGAAGACACGAAGAGGGTAGGATACTTGGCACGGAGCTCATCCTCGCGTTCCCAAGTGGCTTCATCAATGGAATGGTGCGACCATTGCACCTTGCAGAAATTGATGGACTTGTTGCGAGTCCTTCTTTCTGCAACTTCTAGAATTTTTATGGGGTGTTCTTGATAAGACAGGTCTTCTTGGAGATTGATGAGTTCATGGTCCACGGTCCTGCCGGGATCCTTGAAGCACTTCTTGAGTTGAGAGATATGGAAAACATCATGGACCTTGAGTTTTTCAGGGAGCTCAAGAGCATAAGCAACTTCTCCTCTTCTTCCACGAATTTTGAAAGGACCGATGTATCTAGGAGCCAGCTTTCCTTTGATACCAAAGCGGTGCGTGCCTCTCATGGGAGTGACACGAAGGTAAACGAGATCACCAGGGACATACTCCATGTCCGTGTGCTTTCTGTCATAGTTGCTCTTCTGGCGACTTTGAGCAACCTTCAGGTTTTCAAGAATGAGGTGAACTTTGTCCTCCGCTTGAGTTACAATGTCGGGCCCAAACAATGCTCTTTCACCTGCGCCCGACCAACCAATCGGAGTTCTGCATTTGCGACCATAGAGAACCTCAAATGGTTCCATCTTTAGACTCTTCTGGAAGCTGTTGTTGTAAGAGAATTCAGCATAAGGAAGGCATTCTTCCCACTTCATGCCGAAAGAGATAACGCAAGCACGGAGCATATCTTCTAGAATCTGATTGGTCCTTTCAACTTGTCCTTGCGACTGAGGATGGTAAGCTATGCTGAAGTTAAATTTTGTTCCCAAAGCATTTTCGAAACTTCCCCAGAACTTGGAAGTGAAGATGCTTCCGTGGTCTGAACTGATCTCAAGAGGAACCCCATAAAGAGAGACAATTCTGTTGATATAGAGCTCAGCCAACTGAATTGCAGAAATTGTTCCTTTTACGAGAAAGAAGTGAGCCACTTTAGAAAGCCTGTCGATGAAAACAAAGATTGCATTGTTGCCCTTCTGCGACCTTGGAAAACCAATTATGAAGTCCATCTCTACTTTCTCCCATTTCCATTCCGGAGGCTTCAATGGCTGTAGAAGACCGGAAGGTTTCTGATGGACAGCTTTAACTCTACGGCAGACATCACACTCCGAGACATACTTGGCACAATATCGTTTCAACCCAGGCCACCAATATTGTGTTTTCAAGTCCATGTACATCTTAGTGCTGCCAGGGTGGATAGAAAGAACAGAATCATGCGCCTCCTTGAGAACTTGCTCTCTTAAACCCGGGTAGTTCGGAACAAACATCCGGTGTTCAAACAAAAGAGTGCCTTGGTCGTCGACGTGGTTCGGAAGCTGAATGTTGGAGATGATCTTTTTAGTGTAAGGATCACCAAGTTGAATGGAGCGAACCTTTTCTTCCAAGAGTGGGGTTGCCAGAAGGTTCAGAAGATACCCTTGATCCACAATTTCAAGGTTGAGCTTGCGAATTCCTCGCACAAGAGAGGCTATTGTTCTTCCACCATGAGGTAGTTGACATAAGCTTTTCGGCTGAGAGCATCGACCATGACATTAGCTTTGCCCAGAGTGTAGTTGATTGTCAAATCGAAATCATTAATTGCTTCAATCCACCTCCTCTGACGAAGGTTGAGATTACGCTGTGTGAAGATATACTTCAGACTCTTGTGATCAGAAAAGATCTCACAATGGTTGCCAAGCAAGTAATGCCTCCATACTTTCAAAGCAAAGACAACTGCTGCGAGTTCGAGGTCATGTGTAGGATAGTTGATCTCATGCATCTTCAACTATCGAGAGGCATAAGCAACAACTTATTTTTCTTGCATAAGGGCTGCACCCAATCCTTGCAAGGAGGCGTCACAGAATATCTGGAAAGGCTTTGATGTATCTGGAGGAATCAAGACTGGTGTGGAAGTGAGCTTCTCTTTGAGTGTTTCAAAGCTTGCTTGACATGCAAGAGTCCAAAGGTATTTCTTGCCTTTCTTGAGGAGATCGGTAAGAGGCTTCGCAATCTTCAAGAAGTTCTGAACGAAGCGACGGCAGTAACTAGCCAAACCAAGGAAACTCCGGACTTCTTTGACATTTTTGGGTGGAAGCCAGTCAACAATTGTCTTAATAGTTTCTGGGTTGACGGCAATGCCCTTGGCAGAGATGACGTGACCAAGGTAGGTGCCTTGAGGCAGCCAGAACTCACACTTGGAGAACTTTGCATACAGGCGGTTCCCACAAAGCTTGTTTAGGACACACCGAAGATGTTCTTCATGTTCTTCCTTTGACTTAGAATAGACTAGAATGTCATCCAGATAGACCACAACGAACTTATCAAGATACTCCATGAAAACCGAGTTCATAAGCGTCGAGAAGGTGGCAAGTGCGTTGGTGAGACCGAAAGACATGACCATGTACTCATACAGGCCATAGCGGGTGGTGAAAGCTATTTTAGGAATATCTTCCTTGTGAATCTTGATTTGATGATATCCACTTCTCAAATCAAGCTTAGTGAATACCACAGCTCCAGCTAGCTGATTGAAGAGATCATTAATCCACGGAAGGGGATATTTATTCTTGATTGTTTTAGCATTGAGAGCCCGATAGTCAACACAAAGTCTATCAGTCTTGTCTCCCTTCTTCACAAAGATGGTTGGGCTACCCCAAGAAGAAGTACTGTGCTGAATGAAACCCAACTTCTCTTGTTCATCAAGCTGATGTTTGAGTTCAGCCAACTCAGCAGGACCCATTTTATAAGGCCGCTTAGAGATAGGAGTGGTTCCAGGTTCAAGCTCAATCACAAACTCGACCTCCCGATCCGGAGGCATACCTAGCAACTCTTCAGGAAAGACATCTGGGAACTCACAGACCACCGGAACACTCTGAATAGCTTCCATAGCATCATTATTCAGAGACGCCAAAGAGAAAAGCTGAATTGCAGGAGTCAGACTTGGAGAATAGACTATATGGCCTTTAGGAATTTTCAGAGAAACATAATGTTCAGCACAATCAATCGCAGCTGCATTTTCTGTTAACCAATCCATGCCCAAGATAACATCAATGTCAGAATAACCCAGAATAATTAAAGAAGCCGGAAACGAAGAGCCACCAATCTCAATTTGATTGCCATGGCTGATTTTAGAAGCTGCCATTTTTGCTCCAGGAGAAAGGACCATTAACCGTTTAGGGAGAGGATCCATAGATAACCCATTCTCATCAGCAAAACTCGTAGAGATAAAAGAATGCGATGCACCCGAATCAAACAAAACTCGTGCAGGCACTGAGTTAACAGGAAGCATACCCATCACAACTCCAGATGCATGCTTAGCTTGAGCGACGTTGACACAGTTGGCACGAGCAACCGTAGACCCGGGCTTGGTGTTTATGTTGAGAGCCCGAGGTGGAGGTGCATGAACCATAGAAGAACTTGTCGCAGGTCTTGGAGGTGGTGGAGGAAGAGCTTTGTTGTTCATTGGACAATTCCAGTGCTGATGCCCAGTGTTTCCACAAGTGTAGCAAGCACCAGGTGGACGTGGAGCAGTGTAGCCAGGGACTCCGCCAGGCGCTCCAGGGTAGTTGTGGTTGTGGCCCCTAGGAGCCGCGGTTAAGGAGTTTGGTGGCCTTGCCGCGTAGCTTAACGGTCTTGGTGGAGCCGGGAGCGACGGTGGGGTGTTAGGAACCCACACGTGGCGCTTAGAAGGAGCTGTCATAGCTGAAGAGCTTGCTGCATCACGGCTATGTTTCTTGGACTCTTCAAACACTTGCCTACTTGCTTCTTCCTGCAGAGCTGTATGTTGGAGTTCTAGAAAATACCTCGGCCTTGCATGAGTGATTGCATATTTGATTGATGCATTGAGCCCTTGCCTGAACCTCTTTTGCTTCTTCTTGTCATCAGAGATCTCATCGCCACCATACCGAGAAAGGTTCATGAAGTTTCTGATATAGGTATTGACATTGTCATTACCCTGCTTGAGGTTGAGAAACACTTCCTTCATCCTTTCCATGACAATCTCAGACAGATATTGCTCTTTGAAAACCACAGTGAATTGCTCCCAAGTAGGCTGAAAACCAGAGTGGTCTGCCTTCAGGTAATTTTCCCACCACAGAGCTGCATCTCCCTTCAGAAGGTGCGTGGCACACTTTACCCATTCTTGCTCAGGAACATCCGCAGTCACCAGCAACCTTGACATTTCACGCAGCCAATCATCCGCATCAAGTGGCTGATCGAACACCTCAAATTGGCGTGGGTTGAACTTGAGAAAACTATTGATGTCTCCTCGCTTGGGAGGTGGAGGTAGTGGAACAAACTCTTTCCTCCTGACACTTTCTTCGAATCGATGCTGGTTCTGCTGCATTGTTCCCAAGGCATTTGCAATACTTGCCAATGCAGCCCCCAGTTCAGGTGTATGTCCTCCTCAGAACGGCGTGGTGGTGCCATCCTGTGATTGATATAAAACACAAGTCAGTACTATAATGGAGAATAATAATAATCCAAAATAGTACCAAAATGGAACTAACCAAGATTAAAGGATACAATTCACTAAGATGATATTAAAATATCAACAAAGTTCAAAGCACCTAGAAGATATTAAGCATATCGCACACGACTGAACAAGGAGTGTGGTACACAAGCTAACAAAGAAAAAAATTCCGCAAATTTCGGCATTAAAATACCACTATATGCGCAAAACCACTTAACGAATCAAGATTAGTAACTCTACCAATTCAACATACAAGAGCAAATGATAAAAGTAGTGGTATGGTCACGACTCCATCCCGCACTCAAATCATTACTCCGTACATGAATCAGTAAAACACATATCCCAACACCTTCTTTTTAAGATGAACCTAAAGATTAGTAACTACGGAAACGAACACCCCAAAAAAGATAACGTCGGGTAACAAAGAGTAAGACAAATCGCATCGGTATACAACAAATCAGATAGATCGCGTCGGTTTACAAAGGCCTGTCGGTATGGAATGTACCAACAGTTGATAACCAAAAGGCAGATAGAGATAACATTTGGATGCAACAGATAGACAAGGAATTCATACACACACACACAACCTATGGTACTACGGAACCCAGAACACGTGAATCCTAGTTTGAATTTTTAGAAGAGGATTTAAAACGTTACACTTCCTTACCAGAAAAGGGTGGGTGGGTGGGTAAGAAGAAAAATGGAAGCAGTCCTACTCTCACGTTTTTGTTTTTCCCTAGTATACATAACTACCAAAAATATTTGCTAGACTGACAACGACCATTTGGCTGAGACCCTGAAGGGCGGGATGGCTCTGATACCAATTGTAACTACCTCGGTGAATTACGCTCTTAGTTGCATGCCTGGATGAGCGAAAGTGGTTAAAATAGTACGGTGGGGCCCAGGGGCCACTCACAGGTAGACCTTTCGGCCGTCCTAACCACTTCTAGAACATCGAGACAAGAACGAGCGGCGTAATCGGCAGGCGAAGGGATCAACTACATACACAAATGAGTATGTATGCAAGCCACATACAACAATTCTCAGAGCCATTCCATCTAACAGAAATAGAAATATTGCAACACCATACGACAAGATCCAAATATCCTAGATAGAGATAATAGTTTAGGATAGCTCCTCATACATCAAACATCAGAGTATCAGGCGGAAGCGGAAAACAAGATCCAAGTACAGATAAGAAGCAAATCAGCATAAGATGCCACATAAATAAACACATCTCGCCCACAGATCTCACGGATCCCCGTTCCCGGAATCTCTACACCGAGTGATCGTTGCCAACATCATCCGTCTCCTCCACCCAATATCCATCTTGCGAGTACACCTGTTCATCTGAATCAAACAATTTATCGTGTGAGACCCTAGGGGTACTGAGCAAGTCTTTATGCCTCTAAAGGGGACATATACCTGAGGTGACGCAATCGCATCTAAAGATAATAACTAACAACCCTAGAGATACTCACTAACCATCCGCCTAACCAATGATAGACGGATTTCCGTTAATTAGAAACAACAGTTATAATAGTATAATTAACAGATCCATCCTCCTTCTCGCTTACCAACGAGAAAGCGGATGAACATCCCATCCGTTGGTAGTTTTATTAACCATTCCATGAGTATTGCACTATTTACTAATCAGGTACTTAGTCAGATTAAAAGTGGTACTTTAGTAATTCTTGTCTATGATCGAGAAACTGTGCTCCAAGTCGTCCATAACCGCGGACACGGCTTTCAGAAAGATTTACCCTGCAGGGGTGCACAAATAGCAACAGACACTCGATCAACCTCAGAAAAACCAACCCAAAACCCAACGAGGCATTCACGATAAAGCGAGCACAGGATTCAGAAATATTTTAGGGGACCACCCCATTAAGCTACCCGCAACGAAGCTAGCTGACTCCGAGACGGACTCAAGGTTTGCGCCAATGGCTATAAACGACTGGGAACCAGAAAATGTGACTGGGCTTGTCGATACCACGAAAACACTCCGCAATTCTTAAACAGTATAGGTGCTCCTCGCACAATCTTAAATAAAACAGTAAAACATGGCATAAGTATAGGATAGTAACAAAACCCCAAACTACTTTGTGGCCCCAAGAAATAGACATGAATCAAGCTCTGCCTCAGGGGGGTCCATAAGGCCTCCCTGATGTGGATAGTGTGAATAGTCAAGGAACAGGAATCAAGTACTCGGGGTCCTACGGGACACAAGTGAGCATGAAAAACCAAATAGCAGATATTGCTCACTGGCGCCTCTTTCATTAGTTATCCCATTACTACTCAAGTTAAGTTGTTTAGGTACCTCGTTATCCATCAGACACTCACATACCCTACACATGCTATTCTACGACTCGCATGGCTCAAACAACTCCTGTAGTAATGGCTCATGGGATGGAGGAACAAGCTTCGGTGGGGTTTAAAAGTAAAGGCTATGCAGTACTTGGGATTCAATTTAATGCAATCGCGACTCAATGATGCAAGAATAAGATACAGGCAATAGGTACTAGATGTATGCAAGCATGTGGTAGTGCTTGCCTGGCAGCTCAGTTGAAGCGAGAGATGGATCTGGGTAGAACTCCTGTGATTCTTGATAATTCTCCTGCTGGGCGTCTATTCGAAGAAGAACCAAACAAACAAGGGCCAACATAAATAAAATGCACAAGCATATGAATAAAAATGCGACAAGCAAACAAGCATGCCATGATGAATGATGCACAATTTACATGGCAATAAAGTAGAATGGCATGGGTGAGATGTGGGGACAAGAATAATTCATTTTAGTATTTACTTGGTCAAGTTTTATTGCCATAAACAGTTCTGATTTTTAATAATGGCATGATGAATGCTTTAATTCAGAACAAGGAATGCATAGTTAGAACGGGCTCGTCGCGCTGATCGATTTAGACATATTATTTGTTGAATTTGGAGTTATAAAACTAAAGTTATTAATTAATTAAGAAAAGGGCATTTTATTGTAATTTTAATCATCTCGAAATTTTAAAGTGTTCAAAAATTATCACATTTTTCTGATTCAAAAACATATATCATTTGTATTATTTGGATTTATAAATCAAAAGTTATTAAAACCAGATTTAAATTTGTATTTAAACATTTCTGAAATTGTTTTGTTAAAACAGAAAAGTGGGCAGACTTTTTATACCCAGCATCGCCTAGCCGTAGACGCAGACATGTGGGGCCATGCTGAGGTGGCGCAAAACCGTGCGCAGAAACCTTTTGCACCACGAGCTGAGCTAGCCCATGCGACTGACAGGTGGGACCAGCGGGCTTGCAGGCCCACACGACAGCGAGCGAACCAGTGGGTGACACGTGGGGGATCTAGGGGCTACGAGTTGAGGGTCTGGGCTCTGCGGGTGCTTTTTGTAAAACCACCACGGTGGCTGACAGGTGGGGTCGGGCTGGAGCACGGGTTGAGGAGTACAAAAACGCGGGTGCCTTTTTGTTAAAAGTCCACAGAGACTGTCTGGTGGGACCTGGGGTACCGCGGGTTAAGGCAAAATATTGTGTGTGGGGGGGGGCGTATTTGCAAAGTTCCAACTGGTATTGTTTCTCTTCCTGGTGTTCTGATGGACAGAGCGGCGTCAGAGAACAGCGCGCGGCGTGGGGGTTCGATCCCGCGACCTCGTGTGCGCGCGCGGCGAGGCGGAACCAGTGCGGTGGCTTGGAGGATGTTGTAAGGAGGGGGATAGGCGGCTAGGTGAGGCGGGATGCGGCGCGGGGACGCGTAGACGCTTGCGCTTGCCGGCGCACCGAGAGTGCTCGGCACAACGCCCGGCGAGGCTAGGCAGCGACGGCGAGAGAGATGTTAACAGAGAGGGAGGGTGGCTCACCGCGGGGTCGTCGGTGGGGTTGGTTCGGGCCGAGGAGCGGCGGATCAATGACGAGGCAGACGGCCAGCGAAGCTAGGGTTTCGGGCGGCGCGTCGGTGGTTCTGGTGGTTCCCGCCCTGCTCCTCCTCGACTCTGGGTACAGGCAGGCTCCTGGGGTTCTACTTGGTCTTCCTCGACGCCCAGCACCACGCCTGCCGCTGTGTAACGCCGAGAGGAAGTGGAGGCCAACGGTGGCCGTCGGGGTGGCTGTGGGGTAGAAGGGGAGGGAGAGGAGGTAGGGCACGACCCTGGTTGGATCTGGGCGATGCCAGGACAGAGAGGGAGTAGATAAAGAGAGGGAGAGGGGAGAGGTGTCGTGGGGGATCGGGGTAGAGAAAAAGGTGGCCTCGATCACCTTTTCTCCTCTGGTCCCTCACGTGCTCGGCATGCACGGCCAGGCAAGCAGAGGGCGGCAGCTGCAGGTGGGCCAGAGAGAGGACAGGGAGGTGGTGGCTGTCTTGGAGGGGCCTCCTTGGCAGGGAGTAAGAGAGGACACGAGAGGAAGGGAGAGGGGCCGAGAGAGTTAGCTAGGTTGGGGGGTAGCTCGGGTTAGGGTTAGGTTAGAGAGGGGGTGGTGTTATACTAGAGAGGGTAGCTAGCATGGGGGTGGTCGAGCAGGTCAGGCTCGGCTTAGAGAGAAAGAGAGAGGAGGGCTTAGGGTTTGAGAGTGAGATTAGAGAGAGAGGCTAGGGGTTTAGGTTAAGGTGGGGTGATGGGGGTTAGGGTTTGAGCATGAACAAAAGAAGATCAAGCACATGGGTGGGGTTTGCTGTGATGGATAAGGAGAGTGAGATGTAGAGCTTGTGTATGTGACAAGCAGAGTCACCTCCATACATGATGGATCAAGATGAGGTTGGAAGGGAGATAGAGAGTTGTTTAGGGTTTGATTCAACTCAACCAAAACCAAGTGAGATTAAAAGAGAGAAAAGAAAGAGGGGAAAACAAGTGTGCATGCCCCATGCATGAGCATTAAATGCCATGTTTTATCTCGTGGACACAAAACAATGGTCATGGCATTTATACACATGTATTCCAAAATATGGAGTAAGGCCAAGCTAAAGTAAAATAGAATTGGATCCATCCCAACCCACATGAGCTAGATTAAATGCCAAAAGAAAATAAAAGATCATGGTTAATTAGGATGGTGGAATTATAAGGTGGTGTCAAGGAAAGGTGATGGAGTTGAATAAAAGTTATGCCCCCAACTCAACTTGGGCATCAAGAATTTATCAAGAGCCAAATACAATATATCAAGAGCCAAATACAATTACTAATGCATATGAGAGAAGAACCAAATGGAAAGGGTTTTATATGATGCTCAAATGCAAGGTGGCATGATGACATGAGCATGATATAGTTATGATGCAACAATTATATGTAGGAAGTAGTAATTATATTACTAGACCATGTAGCATTACATATGTTAGATAGATGGGATGCTACAGTTTAGCCCTGGAACTTTCATGTTCCTTCTCTCGAATGGGCTACCTTTTTTGGGTAGGTTTGTCCTTTGTCTTCTTGGGATATATGTTGCTTAATCGTAGTCGTCGTTATCTTTAATCTTTCGATCACCGTACTGGTCAAAGTCTTGCTCATTGGCGACTCCATCCATTCCGATGATGTTTCTTTTTCCTCTCCTCACAAAACCCCGACTAGGCTTTGCCTGGTCGGTAATAAAAAAACATTGGTCCACTTTGCTAGCCAATACCCATGGCTCATTTTTCGCGACTACTTTCGCATCGGCAGTCTTGGATTTGTCGGCTTCTGGTATAACCATGGTTGTGAAATACCGATCTTCTCTTTCGGCACTCTTGGCCCATCTAACACGGAACATCGGCACCTTTTATCCACAGTAGTCAAGCTCCCATATCTCCTCGATCCTTCCGTAGAATCTTTCCTTCACGTCGTCATCGGTATAGAATTCCGACGTTACCCCAGAGTTCTGATAGTCACACTTGCTATCCTTTTCCTCCATGTAGAATGTGTAGCCGTTGATGTCGTACGCCTAGTAGGTCATCAGGCTGCACATCGGCCCCTGTGACAAGGCGAATATGATGTTTTCCTCCATAGAAGCAGAATCTGTTTGCGGGGGACTATCTAGGAGTGTCTTGCTGAACCAACACGTGAAATCGGAGTTGTGCTCTTTGATTATTTCTCCCTTTGTCTTCTGCTGGCCCCGGTCACTGTGCTTCTTCTCAATAAACTGTTTGTGATTTTGTACTGAAGGATCGATCACTTCTATATGTTGTAGCGCGACTGGGTTTGCTCTATTAAAGTCTGCGAGTTGGACCATCGAAGTCCACATGCATTACATGGCGACCCTCTCGGTGACCCGATCCATCGAGCTTGCCAATGTGCCTATTGACGGAAAGACCGACAGGGTTCTCGATGTCTAGATAATTCGTGCAGAAAGAGATGCACTCTTTGGCTAGAAATCTCTTGGCTATGCTTCCATCTGGACAGGACCTATTGCGGAAGTATCCTTTGATGTGTCCATTCATCCTTTCGAACGACATCATGCGGCGGAGAAACATTGGCCCGAGTTGGATGATATCCTCCACGATATTGACCAGCAGATGCACCATAATGTCGAAGAATGCAAGCGAGAAGTAGATCTGAAGCTCGCATAGTATCACCACGATCTCCTCCTGTAGCCTCTTGAGCTGATTCACACCAATCGACTTTCGAGAGATGACGTTGAAGAATTACAGAGCCCAAACAACGTTTCACGGACGTGCTCGTCCATTATCCCTCGTAGTGCAACCAGAAGTATCTGCGTCATTAGCACGGCACAGTCGTGAGACTTCATTTCACTGAACCTCTGCTTCACCTCGTCTAGGTATCTTCTTATCTTGCACGCGTAGCCGTAAGGAAATTTGACTCCTAGGAGGCACTTGAAAAACTATTTGATCTCATCCTGCCTTAGAGTGAAGCACGAAGGGGGACAGTAATATTCGTTCTTCTTAACCTTTTTACCCTTTCGGCGACCTTGTGTCACCTCCGACTGATCATTGTCATCATCCTGATCATCAGGAGTAGTGCGTCCTCCGTGAAGATCATGCCTGATGTCCATGAGTATCAAGTCGTGTCTTGCTTTCAGACCATCTTTTGTCCTATCCGGCATGTTGATCAGGGTGACGACCAGACTCTCGCACACGTTCTTCGTGATATGCATGATGTCAAGGCTATGAGGCGTGCGGAGGATCTTCTAGTATGGCAACTCCTAGAAAACAAACCTCGTTTTCCATACCTTCAGCAACGTCTTATCTGATTGTTGCCTCTTTCACTCCTTTCCTGGATTCGGACACTCTTTCCAGTTTCTCAGTAAATCATCGATTTCTTCGCCACTCCTCCGATCTAGAATTCCTCGGATCTCTGATTTCCCATCAAATAGATCTCCATGTTTTCTCCATGGATCGTTCTTGCGCAGCCACCTCCGATGCCCCATGAACATGGTTTTTGAAGACCCGATATCTCTCTCTAGTTGGATATAAGTTGTGTTATCCATGCACCTAATGCATGCAAAGAATCCTTGGATCACTTGCCTCGAGATATATCCGCAACCGGGATAGTCTTGCACCGTAGTGAGCAACGCGGCTCTCGTAGTGAAATAATCTTGTGTGACAACATCGTACGTATTGGATCCTGCTTCCCATAACGTGGCTAGCTCCTCTTTCAACAAGCCGAGATACAAATTGATGTCGGTACCAGGTTGTTTCGGCCCTTGAATTAGCATACTCATTTGCATGTACTTCTTCTTCATGCACAACCATGGAGGGAGGTTGTACATCCATACAAACATGGGCCACGTGCTATGCGTGATGCTCTGACTGCGGAACAGATTGAGTCCATCACTGCTTGCACCTAGCCTGACGTTCCTTGAATCCCCCCTGATACGTCCATTTTGCATCACTATTCTATGTCTTAATTCACTATTATTCATTGATATATTTCGTATTGAGAGGTGATACTTATGTTATTTCATCTGTTTTTGCATGGTTGATGACTTTTGGAGCATGGACCGCTGCAGTCAGGATTCTGATGGAAAAGGTGCTGTTTTGAGGCAAAATTCGCGAAGATCAGAAAATCCGGGAAAATATACGGAAAATCCTATTTTTCCAGAAGATTAAGGATGCCAGAAGATGGAGTGGAGATGGGCCACAAGGGGCCCACACCACCCCATGGCGCGGGCAGGCCTAGGCCGCGCCAGGGAGTGGTGTGGCCACCCTGGCCAATCCAGCCTCTCCCCTCTGGCATATATCTTCCTCCCGAAACCCTAAGACTCGGGGAGCGACCACAGAAAGATTCTGCCGCCTCTGCGGGGCGGAAAACACCGAGAGAGAAAGATCTCTCGGGCAGACAGATTTCTGCCGGGGGAATTCCTTCCCGGAGAGGGGAGATCGTCTCCATCAACACCACCATCAAGCTGGACGTCATCGGGATCATCATCATCATCACCACCACCATCATCACCATCCGCACCCTCATCACCATCTCCATATTGCTGTAACAATTGTGTTGAATCTTGCTATAGTTCATAGGGGAAACTTTCCCGGTGTTGATTACTCTTTGTAGTTGATGCTACTGAGTGAACCATTGAATTATTGTTTATGTTCAGATTGTTATACATCATTATTCCATCTCTGATCATGATCCATATGATGTCTTGTGAGTAGTTCGTTTTGTTCTTGAGGACATGGGAGAAGTCTTGTTGTTAGTAGTGGAGTTGTGTTGAGAAAGATTCAATAGATTGTTATTTAAGTTGTGGTGTACTTCTTCTAGTGGTGTCATGTGAACGTCGACTACATGACACTTTACCTATATGGGCCTAGGGGAATGCATTGTGTATTTGGCTACTAATCGTAGGGGTTGCCGGAGTGACAGAAACCTGAACCCCCGTTAGGAAACCATTGCACAATGGACGTAAGGGTCTTAGAGTTTAAAGCTGTGGTTCGGTTTCTACCTTAATTACTTTCTCGTACTTATGGATGTTTGCAAGGGGGTTTAATCACAAGTATGTATTAACTCTTGGATGGGATGGTACATTAGCACAAGTTCACCCACACAACACTTAGCAAGCTAGAGAATATTAATCGACTATATGAAGCGAAAGCACTTGATAGTCTTCCCATGTGTCCTCGAGAACGTTTGGTCATCTATAGAAATACAACCGGCTTGTCCTTTGCTGCATAAAGGATTGGGCCACTTGCTGCATTTATGTAGCATCCCGATTGTCTAACAATGGTAATGATACTTGGTCTAGTAATATAATGGCTACTTCCTACAGATATTTATTGCATCATAATTATATCATGCTCATGTCATCATGCCACCTTGCATTTGAGCATCATATAAAAACCTTTTGATTTGGTTCTTCTCTCATATGCATTATTAATTGTATTTGGCTCTGGATATATTGTATTTGAATCTTGATAAATGCTTGATGCCCAAGTTGAGTTGAGGGCATATCTTTTATTCCACTCCACCATTTCCTTTGGCCACCACCTCATAATTCCACCACCTTTCTTTTGTTTCCACCCATCATCTCCACCATCTTAATCATATATGAGCCCATGTCCTCCTTTGGTATTTATATTGAGCTCATAAATAAGTTGAGGATGGTTCTCTCGACTCTCTAACCACTTCCATACCAGGGCTATAATTGTTTTCACAATATTGAGTATGGGGGCATGATTGCCACCCTTTTATACCATATGTGTGGGAAGGCTTCCATGACCACATTTGGGGATTAAGCTAAACTTGAATTTTATTTAAAAACTAGTTGTTCACACAACTAGCATCAAGGCATTTAATGCATGCATGCCCCATGCAAGGTTTGCACCTCTTTTATCCCTATCTTTCTATTCTTCCTTTTTGTTGATTTGAAGAGTTTTTGGATGGATCAAAATCATAAAAAAAACATATGGAAAAGAAAGAAAACAAACCTACACCTATCCACCCCCTCTAATCTACCCTACCTACCCTCTCTCTCTATTTTACCTCAAACCCTAACACCTCTCTTTTCTCTCCAACCCTAGCTCTAATCTAAACCCTAAACCTTAACCTCACCTCACCTCTCTCCTCTCACCATGCCGAGGTTCCCCCTCTCCCTGCCAGCAGGCCCCACTAGCTACCCTCCTACCCCAACCCTAGCACCAGCCCTAACTGAGCTACTACTCCCTTCTAACCTAGCTCACCCGAGCCTCCCCTCTCCTCTCTCTTTCTCTCTCACAGCCGGGCATGCCCCACCCGAGCCTACCCCACCTTGGACGCTCCCTGGCCCGCCTGGCAGCTCCACCCTACCTGCCCCTGCCCTGCTCAAGCTGAGCCAGCTCGAGCACGTGAGAGGAGGAGAAGGAGAAAGGTGCCGAAGCCACCTTTATCCCTAACCCGTTCCCCCACGACATCCTCCTCCCTCTCCCTCGCTTTAGCCACCTCCCCATGACTCTGCCTCGCCAGATCTACCCCAGGCTTCGCCCTTCTCCTCCCACCACCGCGGCTACCTCCTCTCTCCGCCGTACCGTTCACCGTCGGCCTCCACCGCCTCTTCTTATACCAGCCGGTGGCGTGGCGAACACGGGTGTCAAGGATGATCGCGCTGCTCCCTTGCTTCGCCCAGTACATGCCAACGAGGAGGAGGAGAACCAGGACCGCCAGCACCATCACCGCCCCGACGAAACCCTAGGTCGCCGGCCGCCAGCCTCGTTGTTGATCTGCTGCTCCCTACTCCGATCCGAGCCCTCCGTCGAGCCCGCGATGAGTCCCTCTCCTGCCTAGACACCCTTTGCCTCGCCATTAAACCCTAGCCACGGCAGGTGTTCCACCGAACGCTCTCGGTGCGCCGTCGGCCGCTAGCGTCTACCGCCTCCGTGCCATGCCACGCCTCACATAGCCACCCAACTACTCCCTGACAACAACCCCGACCTACCACAGCGGCTTCGCCCTCCGCTCGCATGCCTAGATCCCCGGTTCGAGTCCCCGTCCCGCGCCGCGTGCGCTGTCGCCGTCAGGTTCGTCAGAACACCGAGAAGAACAACAGTAGCCGTCCCCTTTTTGCACATACACCCCTACCTCTTTTGCCGGCTCAACCCGCGGTCTAGCCCGACCCCATCTGTCGGTGTCTGTGGTTTCTTTACAAAAAGGCACCCGCCTTTCTGCACACTTAACCCGCGGTCCAGTGCGTTCCCACCTGTCAGCCTCTGCGGGCTTAGCAGCTGTCACGTGGGTCCGTAGCCGCTGGCCCCGCTTGTCAATCGCAGCGGCTAGGTCAGACCGCGGTGAGAAAAACTTTTCCTGTTCGCGTGTGCCCCAGTCAGCAGCTGGCCCACCTGTCTGTGACTATGGCTAGGTGTGGCTGAGTGCAAAAAGTAGTTCCGTTTATCTATTTTATTAAACTTTTTCAGGAAATGTTCAAATTCAAATTCAAATCTGTTTTTAAATAACTTTTAAATTATAAACCCAAATAATACAAATGATATATGATTTTGAATTAGAAAAATGTGAGGAATTCAAATATGCCATTCAAAATATTGTTTGGGCACTTTAAAATATGGATATGATTAAAAATACAACTAAAATGCCCTTTTCTTAATAAATTAATAACTTTAATTCTATAACTCCAAATTTGATAAATAATATGTCTAAATCGATCAGCGGAGTGGAGCACCTGTACTATTTTGGATGCGGAGTGATTTCGAGGTATCGACAAGCCCAGTCACATTTTCGGGTTCCCAGTCGTTTACAGCCATTGGCACAAACCTTGGGTCCATCTCGGAGTCGGCCAACTTCGTTGCGGCTATCTTAATGGGGTGGCCCCCTGAAATATTTCTGAATCCTGTGATCGCTTTGTCGTGAAGGCCTCGTTGGGTTTTGAGTTGGTTTTTCCGAGGTTGATCGAGTGTGTGTTGCTATTCGTGCACCCCTGCAGGGTAAATCTTTCTGAAAGCCATGTCCGCGGTTATGGACGACTTGGAGCACAGTTTCTCGATCATAGATAAGTCTAACTAAAGTAACGCTTTTAAATTGACTAATTACCTGACTAGTAAATAGCGCAATACTCAGGGAATGATTAATAAAACTGCCAACGGATGGGGGTTGTTCGTCCGCTTCCTCGTTGGTAAGCGAGGAGGAGGATGGATCTGTTAATTATACTGTTATAACTGTTGTTCCTAATTAACGTACATCCGTCTATCATTGGTTAGGTGGATGGTTAGCGAGTATCTATAGACTTGTTAGTTATTATCTTTTGCTGCAATTGCGTCACCCCAGGTTGTGTCCCCTTTAGCGGCATAAAGACTTGCTGAGTACCCCTAGGGTCTCACACGATAAATTGTTTGATTCAAATGAACAGGTGTATCCGCAAGATGGATACTGGGTGGAGGAGACAGATGATGTTGGCAACGATCACTCGGTGTAGAGATTCCGGGAACGGGGATCCGTGAGATCTGTGGGCGGGATGTGTTTATTTATGAGGCATCTTATGCCGATTTGCTTCTAATCCGTACTCGGATCTTGTTTTCCGCTTCCGCCTGATACTCTGATGTTTGATGTATGAGGAGCTATCCTAAAATATTATCTCTCTCTAGGATATTTGAATCTTGCCGTATGGCGTTGCAATATTTCTATTTCTTTTAGATGGAATGGCTCTGAGGACTGTTGTATGTGGCTTGCATACATACTCACTTGTGTATGTAGTTGATCGCTTCGCCTGCCGATTACGCCGCTCGTTCTTGTCCCGATGTTCTGAAAGTGGTTAGGACGGCCGAAAGGTCTACCGTGAGTGGCCCCAGGCCCCACCGTACTATTTTAACCATTTTCGTTCATCCAGGCATGCAACTAAGAGCGTAATTCACCGAGGTAGTTACAATTGGTATCAGAGCCATCCCGCCCTTCAGGGTCTCAGCCAAATGGTTGTTGTCAGTCTAGCAAATATTTTTGGTAGCTATAAATACTAGGGAAAAACAAACGTGAGAGTAAGACTGCTTCCATTTTTCTTCTTACCCACCCACCCTTTTCTGGTAAGGAAGTGTAACGTTTTCAATCCTCTTCTAAAATTCAAACTAGGATTCACGTGTTCTGGGTTCCGTAGTACCATAGGTTGTGTGTGTGTGTGCATTCTTTGTCTATCTGTTGCATCCAAATGTTATCTCTATTTGCCTTTTGGTTATCAACTGTTGGTACATTCCATACTGATAGGCCTTTGGAAACCGACGCGATCTATCTGATTCGTTGTATACCGGTGCGATCTGTCTTACTCTTTGATATCCGACGTTATCTTGTTTGGGGTGTTCGTTTCCGTAGTTACTAATCTTTAGGTTCATCTTAAATAGAAGGTATTGGGATATGTGTTTTACTTATTCATGTGCGGAGTAATGATTTGAGTGCGGGATGGAGTCACGACCATACCACTACTTTTATCATTGCTCTTGTATATTGAACTAGTAGAGTTACTAATCTTGATTCGTTAAGTAGTTTTGCGCATATAGTAGTATTTTAATGCCGAAATTTGCGGAATTTTTTTCTTTGTTAGCTTGTGTACCACACTCCTTGTTTAGTCGTGTGCGTTATGCTTAATATCTTCTAGTTGCCTTTAACTTTGTTGATATTTTAATATCATCTCAGTGAATTGCATCCTTTAATCTTGGTTAATTCCATTTTGGTACTATTTTGGATTATTATCATTCTCCATTATAGTACTGACTTGTGTTTTATATCAATCACAGGATGGCACCACCGCGCCGTTCTGAGGAGGACATACCACCTGAACTTGGGGCTGCTTTGGCAAGTATTGCAAATGCTTTGGGCACTATGCAGCAGAACCAGAAGCGCTTCGAGGAAAGTGTTAGGAGGAACGAGTTTGTTCCGCTACCTCCACCTCCCAAGCGAGGAGACATCAAGAGTTTTCTCAAGTTCAACCCACGCCAATTTGAGGTGTGTGATCAGCCACTTGATGCGAATGATTGGCTGCGTGAAGTGTCAAGGTTGCTGATGACTGCGGATGTTCCCGAGTAAGAATGGGTCAAATGTTCCACTCACCTTCTGAAGGGAGATGCAGCTCTGTGGTGGGAAAATTACCTCAAGGCAGATCTCTCTGGTTTTCAGCCTACTTGGGAACAATTCACTGGGGCTTTCAAAGAGCAATATCTGTCAGAAATTCTCATGGAAAGGATGAAGGAAGTGTTTCTCAACCTCAAGCAGGGCACTGACAATGTTAATACCTATATCAAAAACTTCATGAACCTTTCTCGTTATGGTGGCGATGAGATCTCTGATGACAAGAAGAAGCAAAAGAGGTTCCGGCAAGGCCTCAATGCTTCCATCAAATATGCAATCACTCATGCAAGGCCGGGGTCTTTTCTGGAACTCCAACACACAGCTCTGCAGGAAGAAGCAAGTAGGAAAGTGTTCGAGGAGTCAAAGAAACACAGCCGTGATACAGCAAGCTCTTCTGCTATGACAACTCCTTCTAAGCGTCGTGTCTAGGTTCCTAACACCCCACCGTCGCTCCCTGCTCCACCAAGACCGTCAAGCTACGCGGCAAGGCCACCAAACTCCTTCACTGCGGCTCCCAGGGGCTACAACCACAACTACCCTGGAGCGCCTGGCGGAGTCCCTGGCTACGTTGCTCCACATCCACCTGGTGCTTGCTATACTTGTGGAAACATTGGGCATCATCACTGGAATTGTCCTATGAACAACAAAGCTCTGCCACCACAACCTCCAAGACCTGCGGCAAGTTCTCCTATGGTTCGTGCACCTCCACCTCGGGCTTTTAACATCAACACCAAGCCTGGGTCTACGGTTGCTCGTGCCAACTGTGTCAACATCGCTCAAGCTGAGCATGCACCTGGAGTTGTCATGCGTATGCTTCATGTTCACTCAGTCCCTACACGAGTTTTGTTTGATTCTGGCACATCACATTCTTTTGTCTCTACGAGTTTTGCTGATAGGAATGGGTTATCTATGGATCCTCTCCCTAAGCGGTTAATGGTCCTTTCTCCTGGAGCAACAATGGCATCTTCTAAAATCAGCCATGGCAATCAAATTGAGATTGGTGGCTCTTCGTTTCCGGCTTCCTTAATTATTCTGGGCAATTCTGATATTGATGTTATCTTGGGCATGGATTGGTTAACAGCAAATGCAGCTATGATTGATTGTGCTGAACGTTCGGTTTCTCTGAAAATTCCTGAAGGCCATATAGTCTATTCTCCATGTCTGACTCCTGCAATTCAGCTTTACTCTTTGGCGGCTCTGAATGATGATGCTATGGAAGGTATTCAGAGTGTTCCTGTAGTCTGTGAGTTCCCAGATGTCTTTCCTGAAGAGTTGCCAGGTATGCCTCCGGATCGTGAGGTTGAGTTTGTCATTGAACTTGAACCTGGTACCGCTCCTATCTCCAAGCGGCCTTATAAAATGGGTCCTGCTGAGTTGGCTGAACTCAAACGTCAGTTGGATGAACAAGAGAAGTTGGGTTTCATTCAGCACAATACTTCTTCTTGGGGTAGTCCAACCATCTTTGTGAAGAAACGAGACAAGAATGATAGACTTTGTGTTGACTATCGGGCACTCAATGCTAAAACCATCAAGAATAAATATCCCCTTCCGCGGATTAATGATCTCTTCGATCAGCTAGCTGGACCTGTGGTATTCTCTGAGCTCGATTTGAGAAGTGGATATCATCAAATCAAGATTCGCAAGGAAGATGTTCCTAAAACAGCTTTCACCACCCGTTATGGCTTGTATGAGTACACGGTCATGTCTTTCGGTCTCACCAATGCACCTGCCACCTTCTCGAGGCTTATGAACTCGGTTTTCATGGAGTATCTTGATAAGTTCGTTGTGGTCTATCTGGATGACATTCTAGTCTATTCTAAGTCAAAGGAAGAACATGAAGAACACCTTCGGTGTGTCCTAAACAAGCTTCGTGAGAACCGCCTGTATGCAAAGTTCTCCAAGTGTGAGTTTTGGCTGCCACAAGTCACATACCTTGGTCACGTCATCTCTGCCAAGGGCATTGCCGTCAACCCACAAACTATTAGGACAATTATGGACTGGCTACCACCCATAAATGTCAAAGAAGTCCGAAGTTTCCTTGGTTTGGCCAGTTACTACCGTCGCTTCGTCCAAAACTTCTCGAAGATTGCGAAGCCTCTTACCGATCTCCTCAAGAAAGGCAAGAAATACCTTTGGACTCCAGCATGTCAAGCAAGCTTTGAATCACTCAAAGAGAAGCTCACTTCCACACCAGTCTTGGTTCCTCCAGATACATCAAAGCCTTTTCAGATATTCTGTGATGCCTCATTGCAAGGATTGGGTGCGGTCCTTATGCAAGAAAAACAAGTTGTTGCTTATGCCTCTCGACAGTTGAAGACGCATGAGATCAACTATCCTACACATGTATCTACCTCGGTGAATTACGCTTTTAGTTACATGCCTGGATGAACGACAGTGGTTAAAATAGTACGGTGGGGCCCAGGGCCACTCACCGTAGACCTTCTCGGCCGTCCTAACCACTTTCAGACATCAGGACAAGAACGAGCGGCGTAATCGGTACGCGAAGGGATCAACTACATACACAAGTGAGTATGTATGCAAGCCACATACAACAGTCCTCAGAGCCATTCCATCTAAACGAAATAGAAATATTGCAACGCCATACGGCAAGATTCAAATATCCTAAATAGAGATAATAATTTAGGATAGCTTCTCATACAACAAACATCAGAGTATCAGGCGGAAGCGGAAAACAAGATCCGAGTACGGACAAGAAGCAAATCGGCATAGGATGCCCCATAAATAAACACATCCCGCCCACAGATCTCACGGATCCCCGTTCCCGGAATCTCTACACCGAATGATCGTTGCCAACACCATCTGTCTCCTCCACCCAGTATCCATCTTGCGAATACACCTGTTCATCTGAATCAAACAATTTATCGTGTGAGACCCTAGGGGTACTCAACAAGTCTTTATGCCACTAAAGGGGACACAACCTGGGGCTGACGCAATTGCAGCAAAAGATAATACCTAACAATTCTATAGATACTCGCTAACCATCCGCCTAACCAATGATAGACGAATGTCCGTTAATTAGGAACAACAGTTATAACAGTATAATTAACAGATCCATCCTCCTCCTTGCTTACCAACGAGGAAGCAGACGAACAACCCCCATCATTCATTGGCAGTTTTATTAACCATTCCATGAGCATTGCACTATTTACTAATCAAGTTCTTAGTCAAATTAAAAGCGGTACTTTAGTTATACTTGTCTATGATCGAGAAACTGTGCTCCAAGTCGTCCATAACCGCGGACACGGCTTATAGAAAGGTTTACCCTGCAGGGGTGCACGAATAGCAACACACACTCGATCAACCTCGGAAAAACCAACCCAAAACCCAACGAGGCATTCACGACAAAGCGATCACAGGATTCAGAAATATTTCAGGGGGCCACCCCAATAAGCTACCCGCAACGAAGTTGGCCGGCTCCGAGACGGACCCAGGGTTTGCGACAACGGATGTAAACGACTGGGAACCCGAAAATATGACTGGGCTTGTCGATACCGCGAAAACGTGGCGCGATCCAAAACAGTACAGGTGCTCCTTGTACAATCTTAAATAAAGCAGTAACATGGCATAAGTACAGGATAGTAGTAAAGCCCCAAACTAATTGTGGCCCCAAGAAATAAGAATGAATCAAGCTCTGGCTCAGGGGGGTCCATAAGGCCTCCCGGATGTGGATAGTGTGAATAGTCAAGGAACAGGAATCAAGTACTCGGGGTCCTACGGGACACAAGTGAGCATGAAAAACCAAATAGCAGATATTGCTCACCGGTGCCTCTTTCTTTAGTTATCCCATTACTACTCAGGTTGTGTTGTTTAGGTACCTCATTTTTCATCAGACACTCACATACCCTACACATGCTTTTCTATGACTCGCAAGGCTCCAACAACTCCTGTAGTAATGGCTCATGGGATGGAGGAACAAGCTTCGGTGGTGTTTAAAAGTAGAGGCTATGCAGTACTTGGGATTCAATTTAATGCAATCGCGACTCAATGATGCAAGAATAAGATAGAGGCAATAGGTATTGTATGTATGCAAGCATGTGGTAGTGCTTGCCTGGCAGCTCAGTTGAAGCGAGAGATGGATCTAGGTAGTACTCCTGTGATTCCTGGTAATTCTCCTGCTGGGCGTCTATTCGAAGAAGAACCAAACAAACAAGGGCTAACATAAATAAAGTGCACAAACATATGAATTAAAATGCGACAAGCAAACAAGCATTCCATGATGAATGATGCACAATTTACATGGCATTAAAGTAGCATGGCAAAGGTGAGGTGTGGATACAAGAAGTAAAGCATTTTATTATTTATTTAACCAAGTTTTATTGTCATAAACAGTTCAGATTTTTAATAATAACATGATGCATGCTTCAAATCAGAACAAGGACTCCATAGATAGAACGGGCTCGTCGCGCTGATCGATTTAGACATATTATTTGTCAAATTTGGAGTTCTAAAATTAAAGTTATTAATTTATTAAGAAAAGGGCATTTTATTGTAATTTTAATCATCTCGAAATTTTAAAGTGTCCAAATAATATTTTTAATGGCATATTTGAATTCCTCACATTTTTCTGATTCAAAAACATATATTATATGTATTGTTTGGATTTGTATTTTAAAAGTTATTTAAAAGCTGATTTGAATTTGATTAATTTTCGATTTGTTTTGTTTAAATAGCTAAACAGGAAGTCTTTTGTCACCCAGGCAAACCTAGCCACAGCCGCTGACGGTGGGCCACTACTGACTGGGGCCACGCGCGCGGAAAAATTCTTTTGCTACCGCGGGCTTAGCTAGCTCAGGCGGCTGACATGCAGGCCCGACGGAGACGTAGGTCCCACGTGACTGCGAGGGGCAAGGGTGGGCCACGCGGCACAGCGAGGGGAATGCGGGTTGAGGCCTGGAAAGCTGGGGGGTGTTCTTGCAATTTTACCAGGCGGCAGACAGGTGGGGGCACTGAGTCTACGAAGGACCTAGGGGTGGTCGACAAAAGGTGAGGGGTTCTTTTTGGAAAAGCGCCGCTCGAGCTCTGAACTGAAACTGGGGACCTCTCTCTGAATCCGCGACGACACCTAACGACGGCGAGGACTTCTGGCGAGGATGGCGACGCAACCACGGCGAGGCAGCACTTGCCGCAAAAGCGAAAAATGCAGAGGGGAGCGCCGTCTACAGGTCTTGTTCAGGAAGGATCGGCGGCGGCGAGCTGCACTGGTCGGGGCGTCTCGGGGAACAGAGGGGGGAACGCAGGCCTGGCTGCTCACCGGCGGGGCAGATCACCGGCGGGGGTCACATACGGGCGGCGCTAGGCACGCGGTGTGGGGGGGAAAACGGGAGATGCACGAGGGGGCGCTCACCTTGATCGATTCCCACCGGAATCGGGGCAGGAGGTAGTCGGAGCGGAGGGGGACGGCGAGGCTGCTGCGGTCGTGCACGGTGCTCTGACAAGGGGGAGGCTCCGGGCGGTCCTGGTCCTCCTGGCTGGCGGAAATCGTCAACACGGACCGCTGTGACGCTCCCCGGCGAGTTCTTGGACACCAGCGAGCACGGCAACGGCGACGTGGCTCTCAGACTGGCGGCGGCACGCGGAGAAGAGAAAGAGGGGAATAGAGCAGGTAGCTAGGGTTAGGGAAAAAGGCGGCTCGGCGCGAGGATAAGGAGGAGAGGCTGGCGTGCGGGAGGCTTGGGCTGACGCGGCAAACGGCGGGGGAACGGCCACCTGCTCCTCTCCGTCAGAGCAGAGGAGAGAGGAGGGGCGAGACGGCGTTAGACGGAGGGAGAAGAGGAACAGATCGAAGCGACGGCAAAGAGGTATCGGGCTGGGAAGGCGAGCTGGGCCGCGGCTGGGGAAGTGGGCCGGGAGAGGCTGCGGTTGGGCCGAGGCCAGGTAGGGAGGGGCTGCTGGTGAGGGTTTTTTTTTTGTTATTTCGTTTTTCTTTTTATTTTATTAACTGTTTTGATTTTTGTTTAGTTGCTGATTTAAACAAGCCCAAGAATTAACCCTTTTTGGGAGTTTTTGCATATTTTGAATAATGGAACAGGGCTAGCTAGGGAGTGAGGAGAGGGCTTGGTGGATGAGCACAAGTTGTTGTTAAGGAAACAAAACAAGAGAGAGAGAAAGAGAGAGAGGGTTTAAAATTAAATAAAAAGAGGATCCCATATGAACATGCTTGTTGGTGAAATGGTTTTGTTGGGACAAGTACAAGGTGGAGAGAGGTGGAAAAAGTCCCACAAAGAAAGATCCACTAAACAAAGAGAAAAACAAAGGAGCTAAAGGTGGTGATGGTGGTTGCATGGCCCATGCAAAAATAATAAATGCCACGTTTTATTTTGTGAAAACAATAATAATGATATGGCATTATTCTTATGCATTCACAAGAAGTGGAGTAAAGGCCAAGCAAAAGAAATGTTAGAATTAGATCCACCCCATTCACATGAGCTAAGAATAAATTCAAAAGAAAAGAAATACAAGATCATGGTTTAATGGGATGGTGGAATTATAAGGTGGTGAAAGAAAGGTGATGGAGTGGAATAAAAGATATGCCCCCAACTCAACTTGGGCATTAACCAATATATCAATAACCAAATACAATATCAAGAGGCAAATACAATTAATAGTGCATATGAGAGAAGAACCAAAGAAGAGGGGTTTTATATGATACTCAAATGCAAGGTGGCATGATGAAATGAGCATGATATAATTATGATGCAACAATTATATATAGGAAGTAGCCAATATATTACTAGACCAAGTAGCATTACAATTGTTAGACAATTGGGATGATACAACACATGACCTCGAACTCGCAGCAGTTGTCTTTGCTTTGAAAGTATGGAGGCATTACTTGCTTGGCAACCGTTGTGAGATCTTTTCTGATCACAAGAGTCTGAAGTATATCTTCACACAGCTTGATCTCAACCTTCGTCAGAGGAGGTGGATTGAAACAATCAATGATTTCGATTTGACCATCAACTACACTCCGGGCAAAGCTAATGTCATGGCCGATGCTCTCACCCGAAAAGCGTATGTCAACAATCTCATGGTGGAAGAACAACAACCTCTCTTTGCGAGGAATTCTGCAAGCTAAACCTTGAAATTGTGGATCAAGGGTATCTTCTAAACCTTCTAGAAACACCTCTCTTGGAAGAAAAGGTCCGTTCCATTCAACTTGGCGATCCTTACACTAAAAAGATCATCTCCAACATTCAGCTTCCGAAGTATGAGTCTTTCCACGTAGACAACCAAGGCACTCTTTTCTTTGAACACCGGATGTTTGTTCCGAACTACCCGGGTTTAAGAGAGCAAGTTCTCAAGGAGGCGCATGATTCCGTTCTTTCTATCCACCCTGGCAGCACTAAGATGTACATGGACTTGAAAATACAATATTGGTGGCCTGGGTTGAAACGATATTGTGCCAAGTATGTCTCGGAGTGTGATGTCTATCGTAGAGTTAAAGCTGTCCATGAGAAACCTTCCGGTCTTCTACAACCATTGAAGCCTCCGAAATGGAAATGGGAGAAAGTAGAGATGGACTTCATCACTGGTTTCCAAGGTCGCAGAAGGGCAACAATGCAATCTTTGTTGTCATCGACAGGCTTTCTAAAGTAGCTCACTTATTTCCCGTCAAGGAAACAATTTCTGCAATTCAGTTGGCTGAGCTCTATATCAACAGAATTGTCTCTCTGTATGGAGTTCCTCTTGAGATCAGTTCAGACCGTGGAAGCATCTTCACTTCCAAGTTCTGGGGAAGTTTCCAAAATGCTTTGGGAACAAAATTAAACTTCAGCACAGCGTACCACCCTCAGTCGCAAGGACAAGTTGAAAGGATCAATCAGATTCTGGAAGATATGCTCCGTGCTTGCGTTATCTCTTTCGGCATGAAGTGGGAAGAATGTCTTCCTTATGCTGAATTCTCTTACAACAACAGCTTCCAGAAAACTTTAAAGATGGCACCATTTGAGGCTCTCTATGGTCGCAAATGCAGAACTCCGATTGGTTGGTCGGGCGCAGGTGAAAGAATATTGTTTGGACCCGACATTGTAACTCAAGCGGAGGAGAAAGTTCACATCATTCTTGAAAATCTGAAGATTTCTCAAAGTCGCCAGAAGAGCAATTATGACAGAAAGCACACGGTCATGGAGTATGTTCCTGGTGATCTCGTTTACCTTCGCGTCAGTCCCATGAGAGGCACGCACCGTTTTGGTATCAAAGGAAAGCTGGCTCCTAGATACATCGGTCCTTTCAAAATTCGTGGAAGAAGAGGAGAAGTTGCTTATGCTCTGGAACTCCCTGAACAACTCAAGGTCCATGATGTTTTCCATATCTCTCAACTCAAGAAGTGCTTCAAGGATCTCGGCAGGACCGTGGACCATGAACTCATCAATCTCCAAGAAGATATGTCTTATCAAGAACACCCCATAAAAATTCTTGAAGTCGTAGAAAGAAGGACTCGTGACAAGTCCATCAAGTTCTGCAAGGTGCAGTGGTCGCACCATTCCGTTGATGAAGCCACTTGGGAACGTGAGGATGAGCTCCGTGCCAAGTATCCTACCCTCTTTGAGTCTTCTTCTTATTCCTAGAATCTCGGGGCGAGATTCCTGTTTAGTGGGGGAGAGTTGTAGCATCCCAATTGTCTAACAATGGTAATGCTACTTGGTCTAGTAATATAATGGCTACTTCCTACAAATATTTGTTGCATCATAATTATATCATGCTCATGTCATCATGCCACCTTGCATTTGAGCATCATATAAAACCCTTTTGATTTGGTTCTTCTCTCATATGCATTATTAATTGTATTTGGCTCTTGATATATTGAATTTGAATATTGATAAATGCTTGATGCCCAAGTTGAGTTGAGGGCATATCTTTTATTCCACTCCACCATTTCCTTTGGCCACCACCTCATATTTCCACCACCTTTCTTTTGTTTCCACCCATCATCTCCACCATCTTAATCATATATGAGCCCATGTCCTCCTTTGGTATTTATATCTAGCTCATAAATAAGTTGAGGATGGTTCTCTCTACTCTCTAACCACTTCCATACCAGGGCTATAATTGTTTTCACAATATTGAGGATGGGGGCATGCTTGCCACCCTTTTATACCATATGTGTGGGAAGGCTTCCATAACCACATTTAGGGATTAATCTAAACTTGAATTTTATTTAAAAACTAGTTGTTCACACAACAAGCATCAAGGCATTTAATGCATGCATGCCCCATGCAAGGTTTGCACCTCTTTTATACCTATCTTTATATTCTTCCTTTTTGTTGATTTGAAGGGTTTTTGGATGGATCAAAATCATAAAAAAACATATGGAAAAGAAAGAAAACAAACCTACACCTATCCACCCCCTCTAATCTACCCTACCTACCCTCTCTCTCTATTTTACCTCAAACCCTAGAACCTCTCTTTTCTCTCTAACCCTAGCTCTAATCTAAACCCTAAACCTTAACCTCAACTCACCTCTCTCCTCTCACTATGCCGAGGTTCCCCCTCTCCCTGCCAGCAGGCCCCACTAGCTACCCTCCTACCCCAACCCTAGCACCAACCCTAACCGAGCTACTACTCCCTTCTTACCTAGCTCACCCGAGCCTCCCCTCTCCTCTCTATTTCTCTCTCACAGCCGGGCATGCCCCACCCGAGCCTACCCCTCCTTGGACGCTCCCTGGCCCGCCTGGCAGCTCCACCCTACCTGCCCCTGCCCTGCTCAAGCCGAGCCAGCTCGAACACGTGAGAGGAGGAGAAGGAGAAAGGTGCCGAAGCCACCTTTATCCCTAACCCGTTCCCCCACGGAATCATCCTCCCTCTCCCTCGCTTTAGCCACCTCCCCACGACTCTGCCTCTCCAGATCTACCCCACACTTCGCCCTTCTCCTCCCACCACCGCGGCTACCTCCTCTCTCCGCCGTGCCGTTCACCGTCGGCCTCCACCGCCCCTTCTTATGCCAGCCGGTGGCGTGGCGAACGCGGGTGTCGAGGACGATCACGCTGCTCCCCTGCTTCGCCCAGTAGACGCCAACGAGCAGGAGGAGAACCAGGACCGCCAGCACCATCACCGCCCCGACGAAACCCTAGGTCGCCGGCCACTAGCCTCGTCGTCGATCTACTGCTCCCCACTCCGATCCGAGCCCTCCGTCGAGCCCGCGGTGAGTCCCTCTCCCGTCTAGACACCCTTTGCCTCGCCGTTAAACCCTAGCCACGGCAGGTGTTCCACCGAACACTCTCGGTGCACCGTCGGCCGCTGGCGTCTGCTGCCTCCGTTCCGCGCCACGCCTCACATAGCCGCCCAGCCACTCCCTGACAACAACCCCGACCTACCACAGCGGCTTCGCCCTCCGCGCGCACGCCCAGATCCCCGGTTCGAGTCCCCGTCCCGCGCCGCGCGCGCTGTTACCGTCAGGTTCGTCAGAACACCGAGAAGAACAACAGTAGCCGTCCCCTTTTTGCACATACACCCCTACCTCTTTTGCCGGCTCAACCCGCGGTCTAGCCCGACCCCATCTGTCGGTGTCTGTGGTTTCTTTACAAAAAGGCACCTACCTTTCTGCACACTTAACCCGCGGTCCAGCACGTTCCCACCTGTCAGCCTCTGCGGGCTTAGCCGCTGTCACGTGGGCCCGAAGCTGCTGGCCCCGCCTGTCAATCGCAGCGGCTAGGTCAGACCGCGGTGAGAAAAACTTTTCTTGTTCGCGTGTGCCCCAGTCAGCAGCTGGCCCACCTGTCTGTGACTGTGGCTAGGTGTGGCTGAGTGCAAAAAGTAGTTCTGTTTATCTATTTTATTAAACTTTTTCAGGAAATGTTCAAATTCAAATTCAAATCTGTTTTTAAATAACTTTTAAATTATAAACCCAAATAATACAAATGATATATGATTTTGAATCAGAAAAATGTGAGGAATTCAAATATGCCATTCAAAATATTGTTTGGGCACTTTAAAATTTGGAGATGATTAAAATTACAACTAAAATGCCCTTTTCTTAATAAATTAATAACTTTAATTCTATAACTCCAAATTTGACAAATAATATGTCTAAATCGATCAGCGCGATGAGCCCGTTCTATCTATGCATTTCTTGTTCTGAATTGAACCATGCATCATGTAATTATTAAAAATCAGAACTGTTTATGGCAATAAACTGGGTCAAATAATTAATGAAATGCTTTATTCTTGTACCACACCTCACCCTTGCCATGCTACTTTAATGCCATGTAAATTGTGTATCATTTATCATGGCATGCTTGTTTGCTTGTAGCATTTTAATTCATATGCTTGTGCACTTTATTTATGTTGGCCCTTGTTTGTTTGGCTCTTCTTCGAATAGACGCCTAGCAGGAGAATTACCTGGAATCACAGGAGTTCTACCCAGATCCGTCTCTCGCTTCAACTGTGCTGCTAGGCAAGCACTACCACATGCTTGCATACATATAGTACCTATTGCCTCTATCTTATTCTTGCATCATTGAGTCGCGATTGCATTAAATTGAATTCCAAGCACTGCATAGCCTTTACTTTTAAACCCCACCGAAGCTTGTTCCTCCATCCCATGAGCCATTACTACAGGAGTTGTTTGAGCCATGCGAGTTGTAGAAAAGCATGCGTAGGGTATGTGAGTGTCTGATGGATAACGAGGTACCTAAACAACTTAACATGAGTAGTAATGGGATAACTAATGAAAGAGGCACCGGTGAGCAATATCTGCTATTTGGTTTTTCATGCTCACTTGTGTCCCGTAGGACCCCGAGTACTTGATTCCTATTCCTTGACTATTTGCACTATCCACATCCGGGAGGCCTTATGGACCCCCCTGAGCCAGAGCTTGATTCATTCTTATTTCTTAGGGCCGCAAGTAGTTTGGGGCTCTATTACTATCATGTACTTATGCCATGCCTTACTGTTTTATTTAAGATTGTGCGTGGAGCACCTGTACTGTTTTGGATGCGGAGTGATTTCACGGTATCGACAAGCCCAGTCACATTTTCGAGTTCCCGGTCGTTTACAGCCATTGGCGCAAACCTTGGGTCCGTCTCAGAGCCGGCCAACTTCGTTGCGTGTAGCTTAATGGGGTGGCCCCCTGAAATATTTCTAAATCCTGTGATCGCTTTGTCGTGAAGGCCTCGTTGGGTTTTGAGTTGGTTTTTCCGAGGTTGATCGAGTGTGTGTTGCTATTCGTGCACCCCTGCAGGGTAAATCTTTCTGAAAGCCGTGTCCGCGGTTATGGACGACTTGGAGCACAGTTTCTCGATCATAGATAAGTCTAACTAAAGTACCGCTTTTAAATTGACTAATTACCTGACTAGTAAATAGCGCAATACTCAGGGAATGATTAATAAAACTGCCAACGGATGGGGGTTGTTCGTCCGCTTCCTCGTTGGTAAGCGAGGAGGAGGATGGATCTGTTAATTATACTGTTATAACTGTTGTTCCTAATTAACGTACATCCGTCTATCATTGGTTAGGCAGATGGTTAGCGAGTATCTATAGACTTGTTAGTTATTATCTTTTGCTGCAATTGCGTCACCCCAGGTTGTGTCCCCTTTAGCAGCATAAAGACTTGCTGAGTACCGCTAGGGTCTCACACGATAAATTGTTTGATTCAGATGAACAGGTGTACCCGCAAGATGGATACTGGGTGGAGGAGACAGATGATGTTTGCAACGATCACTCGGTGTAGAGATTTTGGGAACGGGGATCCGTAAGATCTGTGGGTGGGATGTGTTTATTTATGAGGCATCTTATGCCGATTTGCTTCTTATCCGTACTCGGATCTTGTTTTCCGCTTCTGCCTGATACTCTGATGTTTGATGTATGAGGAGCTATCCTAAAATATTATCTCTATCTAGGATATTTGAATCTTGCCGTATGGCGTTGCAATATTTCTATTTCTTTTAGATGGAATGGCTCTGAGGACTGTTGTATGTGGCTTGTATACATACGCACTAGTGTATGTAGTTGATCCCTTCGCCTGCCGATTACGCCGCTCGTTCTTGTCCTGATGTTTTGAAAGTGGTTAGGACGGCTGAAAGGTCTACCGTGAGTGGCCCCGGGCCCCCACCGTACTATTTTAACCATTTTTGTTCATCCAGGCATGCAACTAAGAGCGTAATTCACCGAGGTAGTTACAATTTATTCCTACTGTCTTTTATTTACTCGTACTTTGTTTACTTGCTTTATCGAAAACCCCTAAAAATCCGTTTGCTAAGTATTTGCAGAGAATTCCTGATCCATACCACTAGCCAGCACCTTCTGCTCCTCGTTGGGTTCGACACTCTTACTTATCGAAAATACTGCGATACACCCCTTATACTTGTGGGTCATCAAGACTATTTTCTCGCGCTGTTGCCGGGGAGTGAAGCGCTATTGGAGAGTGGAACTGGTAAAGGAAACTTATACTGTGAGTATTGTTTACTTCTGCTAGTTGCTTTATTTTCGTTATGGATAATTCGCTGAGTTTCTTATTTGGTAATGCTACTACCACTGCTAAGGTAGTAGATAAGCCACCACCTGGTGAGAAAGATGTTTTCAAAATACCTACAAGAATTATTGATCGTGTTATGGATAACTACTATGTTGGGGATGGAACTGTCCATCCCGGTGATCATTTGCTCTTTATACACGAATTATGCGGGTTGTTCAAGTGTGCAGGTATTACTACAGATCAAGTTAAGAAGAAGTTATTCTCATTATCACTGAAAGGAAGAGCTGAGGAATGGTATAAGCTGCTGAACAATGGTCAAGCTCTGGAATGGGAGGAAATAGTGCCTCTCTTTTATTCAAAGTTTTATCCTCCTAGTGAAATTCATAAAGATCGGAATCAAATATACAACTTTTGGCCTCTTGATGGAGAGAGTACTACTCAAGCTTGGGGGAGATTGAAGTTACTAATGCTCAAATGTCCCATTCATGAGCTCCCCAACAATATTATTATCAATAACTTTTATGCAAGGCTCCCTCTACATGACAAGGATTTATTGGATGCTTCTTGTGCTGGATCATTCACTCGCATGGAAGAAGAAGTAAAATGGGACCATCTGGACCGTATTCAAGACAATGCTGAAGCTTGGGAGAACGACAAAGGTAGAAAGTCAGGTATAAAATATGATTATGAATGCATTGAATCTTTTATGGGAACTGATGACTTTCAAAATATAAAAAATGCTTATGGTCTAGACTCTCAAGCTATTGCTTCTTATTTGAAGGCTTTTGCTTCTTATATTGAAGTGCCTAAAAAGAAGTGGAATAAGTATCATGAACCTTATAAAGATATTGCTAAGAGTGTTCCTGCAAGAAATACTGAAGTTTATACTGCTAGTCATGTTTTACCTAAACCTTATATTGAGAAAATGCCTTTCCCAGTTAAGGTAAAGGAGCATTCTATGATAGCTAGTATGGTTAATGAAAGTATGAGTAGGGCTGCTGAACCTGATAAACAAATGATTGATGAACCTATTGTAGCAAATGTGAAAGACTTTGTTGCTAAATATTAAAAAGAGGGACACACTATCCTTTGTAAGGATACCTCTAATATTGTTTCGCATAGTAGTGTTATGAGAGCTAGTATTCCTGTGTTTTCTGTTAGAATAAGTGATCATTGCTATGACAGTCCTTATGATAGATATATTGTTAAGTTTATGCATGATACTGAAAGCTATTATGAGAGAGGGAAAAGTGTTCTTGTGCATCTCAATAATATCAAGTTTCCTCATTTTATGCTGAAAGTTTTTATGTTGCACTTCTTTTGCCTTCTTATGCAAGTTGCCTTTGGTTTCAATAACTTGTTTGTTTACCAAATTCCCTTGCATAGGAAGTGGGTTAGACTTAAATGTGCGTGTGTTTTTGCTTCTTAATTCTCTCTTTCACTTCAAATCATATCCCTATGAGAGCTTCTTCAAAATTATCATGCCCATCTTAATGGCTATAAAGAAAGAGCTTTATGGGAGACAACCCAATTTGTTTTTGCTTTCAGTTTGTTTTTGTTTCTTTGAGTCTTGGAAGTTATTACTTCGGTAATAACCGCTCCTTATCTGTTTTGTTTGGTTTTTGTGTCAAGATCAACCTCTAATGAGAGAGAAGTAAGATTTGGGGAAGTTGCTGTCCCGAAACAGATTTTTGTGCTTCACCATAAAAATTCGTGAGAGATCTCTGTATATCGGATTGAGCTGTAATTGTTTGTGCTTCAGCCCCAGGTTGTTATTTAACTTTCGTTAGTTTTGCACTTTTTGATTTGAGCAACAGAAGATTTTCGAAAAAATTGATCTTTACCTGCTGGTCTGTTTTGACAGATTTTGCCAATCTTGCATTTGCTTCTTTATTCGATTTCCTTTTTGAATTCTTTTTGGTTTTTCGAAAGGAGTTGCTACAGTAACTTTTGTTTTGATGGTTTTCAGTCGAAGTTGGACTCAAAAGGTTTTATCACTTCACTTATACTAATGTTGCTAATAAGAACTGTGTGAAGTTTTGTGTGAAAGAAATTTCCAGGAAGTGGAGATAATGGTGTAACAAGGAAGAGAAAGGTTTTATGACTCGAGTAATAAGTATATGAAGATGAAGATATCGATGATATTCAAGTGATGACTCCGGAAGGATCCACTCAATACCAAATTCAGAGACCTGCAGAGTCCGTTTCCAACTAGGTAACAGTTCTGGTAAGAAAAGTTCCGCGAAAATACAATCCAACTATATTTTTGCAGTTTTCAGTCAATAAGAAAAGCTATGAAGCGAAAAAGGGACGGAACCGGAGCCAGGGTGGCCCACACCACCCCATGGCGCGGGCCTACCCCTGGCCGCGCCACCAGGTGGTGAGGCCGCCCAGGACTCCGTCTCCGAACCGTTTTCTCCTAGTACCTTCCTTTTGAAGTGAAACTTCGTAATATATAACCCCCCGGATCCCCCGAGGTTCGTATATTGTGTTTTCGTCGTGTTTTTGTCCCGATCTGTTTCTGCCAGGACATACTCTTTGAAGGTTTAGAAGCACAATGGTGTCCGCCAAGGATAAAGGGAAGGAACCTATGGAGGAAGACCTCCAAGATACAGGGAAGGAGAAAGAGATCAAGAGTGAAAGTGAAGAGGAGGCAAAACACACCAGCACTACCATTGCAAGCTTTGGAGTGGTGGCGAACCCTGCCAGGATCAGAAGGACTGCACGGATGCAGACTGGGGGGAAAGCTCCTCGTCACTGTTTGGCACCAAGGACACCTTCTCCGAACACCAAGAGTACCTTCCATACGTTTTCTCATAACCATGCAGGAAAAGAAGACTCCAAGTGGGAAGAATGGAAGAAGAATCACAAGAGCTGGGATCCACAAACTGAGATGATTATGGGCCGTATTGAGCATAACTCGGAATTGATTCGCACTCTCACCTTCGAGATTGAGGACCTTGGGAATCTGATCAGAGAGCTCATTGAGAAGATACCACCACCACCTAAGGAGTAATTCGTCATCAGGTTTGGCATCCCCTTAGTTTGTTCCAAGCTTGGGGGAGTGCCGCGGTATCATATCACTATCTTCTATCTTTTTACCTTGTTAGTAGAGTCATATCATGAATAGATGAGTTATTTTGTAGTATGGTTTGCATTATGGAAGTGTCCCCTCTCTCGTTAGATTTGTATCCCTTGGTGTGAGTTTCCATTATGGAGTACTAATGAGAAGTTCTATCATTCACTCTGACATGGGTATGCCCAATAGGCACTCGACTACAACCTACATGGTGCGGCTCGACGGAAGGCCCACTCGACGAATTGCCAAGGTACATGACTCCTATGACGGTTCGACTGATACGAAGCCTACAAGGACATAGACTCCTGGCATAACAAGACAAGGAAAGCTCAAGACTAGAGTTGTAATATAACTTGTAACCAACTCGTATTGGTACCTGATACCTAGCCTCCCCATATATAAAGGCTAGGAGGGTCCAACGAGGGGGACACGACATAACTTCTATCCTCTCCCCCAACAGGCAATCGCGACTCCCACAATAGATCTAGACATCGCGACTCCCACAATAGACAATAGATAGATCTATGATCTAGACATACGCCAGATCCAATCTGCGCATCTACCGCCATCGGCAACCTTGTAATCCTTCGGATCATCATCAATCAAGAGCAGACAATCATGATGTTGGGTCCTCTACGAGGCCTGAACCTGGGTAAAACCTCGTGTCACCTGTGTGCTTGTTTGCTAGCCGTACCGAGATTTCCAGCGCTCCTCAATTCCTGAACCTAAGTCCATAACAATGGGCATTGATGAGTTAAACCCTCGTCACACTCTTTTGCATAGCTTATGATAGTTTTCAATTCGTGGTTATATGATTGATCTTGTTGTTAGGATTGGTAGCACTTTGGGATCATTGAGTTAATTCAGTTGGTTTTGGCAAACCTGGCTCGGTCAGTAGCAACACCCTTTTTGAGAGTTGAAAATAAAAAGATAGAAGTACTCTAGAGGAAAATAATTTCATCATCTTTCTTTCTTGATTTGCTCATAAGTCTAGTTTTCTCTGGTTAAGATCTGTTGTGCTTCTAAGGAAGATTGCATGTTGTCTTTACCGTTTGTATGTTTTTTTGTTTCCTTCAACTCTTATACTTGCTACCCAGCCTTGCTAGCCAAAAACCTGTACTGAGAGGAAATTCTTCTCGTGCATCCACTTCCTTTAAACCAAAACCTTTGCCATTTGTGTCCACCATACCTACCTAGTAGAAATATTTCTATTCCAAGTAAATTCTTATTTTATCTACCTCCCAAATTAAACTTGTTATGTGAAATTTAGTGATTAAAGCTCTCACGAACTTGATGGCACACTTTACTTTCTTGCATTTAATAAACTTGAACCATTGGGTTCTTCTTTGTTGCGTATATGCTTGCGCTTTATGAGTTGAAGTTAGCCAAACCATGTATCATGGGGACCGTTTTCAACACTTCATTTGGTACTTTGTACCTAGTTCATATCATGTTCTTTTGCTTATGGATCCCGGTGGTGTGAAATAAAAGTGGAACTTGTAATATCATGTTTTTTTGCTTAGAGAAACGCCTGGGCCGCTAGCCTAAGCCATGCCTAGTCATGGTGGAAACTTGCAGCATAACTATAGTGAGCATTCTATGAAGCATCCTCAATAAAAACCTATGCAATTAGAAAATAAAAAGATCGCTGAGATGCTCACTGTCTGCTTGCCTTATCATTTTGATTATGGGATAGCTCCTATGTCATGTGCAAGGGGTACCCCATTTGCGGTTCTCGATGATACGCATGTATTTACAATGACAAGAGCTTCCTCGTGACTGAAGTTGAGTAGCATGAGGATCGGTACTCATAAGTAAGGGGCATGAGATTTCAACTTATAACTTGTCAAGCATATCCTCTTAGTTGTGTCACTTTAACCTTAATCACGTAAAGATGCCTATGATAGGGGCAATGAGAGCTGAAGGCTAGTAAGTATCATAATTTTTGGGAGCTCTTTATGAGACTTGTAATCCCTGCTTCCCTCTTTGAAGGGCCCTTTCTTTTACTTTGCAGTTGAGTCAGTAAACCTATTCCCTTCTATCTCAGCAAGTATTTTGAGTTGATGTGTTTCATTCATTCATATGATGATTTATGCATTCATGTTTCTTATGTTCCTTGTTTTGCACATTTCTCTTATCTTGATGTTTACTACTTTGAAAGCTTTCGTTGAAAAACAAGCTATTTGTGAACTCCAGGAAATTATCAACTATTCTTCGACCAAGAGCTAAGTTTGCCATTACCAATTATGATCACTTTATGTATCTTTATTGTGTTTCCTTTACTCATTGCAAGTTGAGTTGTATAATAGTGAGTTGTCTTCTATTATGATCTATGTATTTGATGAATGTGATGCTTCTTGTCCGTATTCTTTTATTGACTCTTCACTCCATAAACTTGAGGTCATGTTTACTGAGCTCAGTTTCGCTTGGGGACAAGCGAAGGCTAAGCTTGGGGCAGTTGATACGTCCATTTTGCATCACTATTCTATGTCTTAATTCACTATTATTCATTGATATATTTCGTATTGAGAGGTAATACTTATGTTATTTCATCTGTTTTTGCATGGTTGATGACTTTTGGAGCATGGACCGCTGCAATCAGGATTCTGATGGAAAAGGTGCTGTTTTGAGGCAAAATTCGCGAAGATCAGAAAATCCGGGAAAATACACGGAAAATCCTATTTTTCCAGAAGATTAAGGATACCAGAAGATGGAGTGGAGATGGGCCACAGGGAGCCCACACCACCCCATGGCGCAGGCAGGCCTAGGCCGCGCTAGGGAGTGGTGTGGCCACCCTGGCCCACTCTAGCCTCTCCCCTCTGGCGTATATCTTCCTCCCGAAACCCTAAGACTCGGGGAGCGACCACAGAAAGATTCCGCCGCCTCTGCGGGGCGAAAAACACCGAGAGAGAAAGATCTCTCCGGCAGACAGATTTCTGCCAGGGGAATTCCTTCCCGGAGAGGGGAGATCGTCGCCATCAACACCACCATCAAGCTGGACTTCATCGGGATCATCATCATCATCACCACCACCATCAGCACCATCAGCACCCTCATCGCCATCTCCATATTGCTGTAACAATTGCGTTGAATCTTGCTATAGTTCATAGGGGAAACTTTCCCGGTGTTGATTACTCTTTGTAGTTAATGCTGTTGAGTGAACCATTGAATTATTGTTTATGTTCAGATTGTTATACATCATTATTCCATCTCTGATCATGATCCATATGATGTCTTGTGAGTAGTTCGTTTTGTTCTTGAGGACATGGGAGACGTCTTGTTGTTAGTAGTGGAGTTGCGTTGAGAAAGATTCAATAGATTGTTATTTAAGTTGTGGTGTACTTCTTCTAGTGGTGTCATGTGAACGTCGACTACATGACACTTCACCTATATGGGCCTAGGGGAATGCATTGTGTATTTGGCTACTAATCGTAGGGGTTGCCGGAGTGACAGAAACCTGAACCCCCGTTAGGAAACCATTGCACAAGGGACGTAAGGGTCTTAGAGTTTAAAGTTGTGGTTAGGTTTCTACCTTAATTACTTTCTTGTACTTACGGATGTGTGCAAGGGGGTTTAATCACAAGTATGTATTAAGTCTTGGATGGGACGGTACATTAGCACAGATTCACCCACACAACACTTAGCAAGCTAGAGAAGATTAATTGACTATATGAAACGAAAACACTTAACAGTCTTCCCATGTGTCCTCAAGAACGTTTGGTCATCGATAGAAATACAACCGGCTTGTCCTTTGCTGCATAAAGGATTGGGCCACTTGCTGCATTTATTCCTACTGTCTTTTATTTACTCGTACTTTGTTTACTTGCTTTATCGAAAACCCCTAAAAATCCATTTGCTAAGTATTTGCAGAGAATTCCTGATCCATACCACTAGCCAGCACCTTCTGCTCCTCGTTGGGTTCGACCCTCTTACTTATCAAAAATACTGCGATACAACCCCTATACTTGTGGGTCATCACCCCTGAATTCTGGAAATTCGAGGTCTAGTGCTTTCCATTGGCTAGCATCTGAAGGGTGCATCAACATCTCGTCCTTTTCTGCATCATCATGTGTCTTCTTTCATTCCACGTGCCAGCGCATGAGCTTTGCTTCCTTAGGGTGTAACTACCTCGGTGAACTACGCTCTAAGTTGCATGCCTGGATGAGCGAAAGTGGTTAAAATAGTACAGCGGGGCCCAGGGCCACTCATAGGTAGACATGTCGGCCGTCCTAACCACTTCCAGAACATCGGGACAAGAACGAGCGACGTAGTTGGCAGGCGAAGGGATCAACTACATACACAAGTGAGTATGTATACAAGCCACCATACAACAGTTTTCAGAGCCATTCCATCTAAAAGAAATAGAAATATTGCAACGCCATACGGCAAGATCCAAATATCCTAGATAGAGATAATAGTTTAGGATAGCTCCTCATACATCAAGCATCAGAGTATCAGGCGGAAGCGGAAAACAAGATCCGAGTACGGATAAGAAGCAAATCTGCATAAGATGCCACATAAATAAACAGATCCCGCCCACAGATCTCCCGGATCCCCATCCCCGGAATCTCTACACCGAGTGATCGTTGCCAACATCATATGTCTCCTCCACCCAGTATCCATCTTGCAAGTACACCTGTTCATCTGAATCAAAAAATTTATCGTGTGAGACCCTAGGGGTACTCAGCAAGTCTTTATGCCTCTAAAGGGGACATATACCTGGGGTGACGCAATTGCAGCAAAATATAATAACTAACAAGACTATAGATACTCGCTAACCATCCGCCTAACAAATGATAGACGGATGTCCGTTAATTAGTAACAACAGTTATAACAGTATAATTAACAGATCCATCCTCCTTCTCGCTTACCAACGAGAAAGCGGACGAACAACCCATCCGTTGGCAGTTTTATTAACCATTCCATGAGTATTTCACTATTTACTAGTCAGGTATTTAGTCAGATTAAAAGTGGTACTTTAGTTATACTTGTCTATGATCGAGAAACTGTGCTCCAAGTCGTCCATAACCGCGGACACGGCTTTCAGAAAGATTTACCCTACAGGGGTGCACAAATAGCAACACACACTCGATCAACCTCAGAAAAACCTACTCAAAACCCAACGAGGCATTCACCACAAAGCGATCACAGGATTCAGAAATATTTCAGGGGGCCACCCCACTAAGCTACCAGCAACGAAGTTGGTAGGCTCCGGAACGGACCCAGGGTTTGTGTGGACAGCGCTAAACGACTAGGAACCCGAAAGTGTGACTGGGCTTGTTGATACAGCGAAAACGTGTCACGATCCAAAACAGTCAGGTGCTCCACGCACAATCATAAATAAACAGTAAAGCATGGCATAAGTACAAGATAGTAATAAAGCCCCAAACTAATTGTGGCCCCAAGAAATAGAAATGAATCCAGCTCTGGCTCAGCGGGTCCATAAGGCCTCCCGGATGTGGATAGTGCGAATAGTCAAGGAACAGGAATCAAGTACTTGAGGTCCTACGGGACACAAGTGAGCATGAAAAACCCAGATAGTAGATATTGCTCACCGGTGCCTCTTTCATTAGTTATCCCAGTACTACTCAGGTTAAGTTGTTTAGGTACCTCGTTATCCATCAGACACTCACATACCCTACACATGTTGTTCTACGACTCGCATGGCTCAAACAACTCCTGTAGTAATGGCTCATGGGATGGAGGAACAAGCTTCGGTGGGGTTTAAAAGTAAAGGCTATCCAGTACTTGGGATTCCATTTAATGCAATCGCGACTCAATGATGCAAGAATAAGATAGAGGCAATAGGTACTAGATGTATGCAAGCATGTGGTAGTGCTTGCCTGGTAGCTCAGTTGAAGCGAGAGATGGATCTGGGTAGAACTCCTATGATTCCTGATAATTCTCCTGCTGGGCGTCTATTCGAAGAAGAACCAAACAAACAAGGCCAACATAAATAAAGTGCGCAATCATACGAATTAAAATGCGACAAGCAAACAAGCATGCCATGATGAATGATGCACAAATTACATGGCAATGATGTAGCATGGCATGGTGAGGTGTGGGGTACAAGAATAAAGCATTTTATTATTTATGTAGTCAAGTTTTATTGCCATAAACAGTTCTGATTTTAATAATGACATGATGCATGCTTCAATTCAGAACATGGAATGCATAGTTAGAACGGGCTCGTTGCGCTGATCGATTTAGACATATTATTTGTCAAATTTGGAGTTATAAAACTAAAGTTATTAATTAATTAAGAAAAGGGCATTTTAGTGTAATTTTAATTAGCTCGAAAATTTGAAGTGCTCAAAAATATTTTGAATGGCATATTTGAAATCCTCACATTTTTCTGATTCGAAAACATATATTAAAAGTATTATCTGGAATTAGAATTCAAAAGTTATTTTAAAACAGATTTAAATTCATATTAAAACATTTACTGAAATTGTTTCTATAAAACAGAAAAACGGAAAAGTTTTTATACTCAGCCACTCCTAGCCATAGCCACAGACAGGTGGGGCCGAAGCTGACTAGGCGTAAACGGCACGCAAAACTTTTCTCACCGCGAGTGTAGTCAGCCAGTGAGGATGACAGATGGGGCCTGTGGTCAAACGGACCCACGCGACAGCGAGAGGAAGTGGGCTGGTCACGCGGCGTGGAGGGGGATCGCGGGTTGCGAGGGGGAAAACTCGGGCGCCTTTTTGCAAAACTGCCAAGGGAGGCTGTCTGGTGGGCCTGGGGTACTACGGGTTGAGGCAAAAGGTGTGGGGGGTGTATTTGCAAAGTGCGCATAGGCACTGTTTTTATTCTCTGTTCGTCTGACGAACTGTCGAACGATAGTGCGTGCGGCGTAGCGGGGATCGAACTCGCGACCGATCTCTCACGCGCAGGCGACGGCGACCAACGCGGCTCGGAGGGGTTGCTGGTAGGGGAGGGCTGCACGGCTAGATCTACCTCTGCGACGCCACGGTGTGGAAACCGACCGTGAACGCCGGCGCACAGAGGGCGTTCGACGGAACGATCGATGCGACCAGGACACGACGGCGATGGTGAGGATGTCTGGGAGTATCGGGAGCTCACCGCGAGGTTGTCGGTGGGGAAGCTTCGGTCGGAAACACAGGGGATCGGCAGTGACGCTGGCGGCCGGAGCTAGTGTTTGCGCGTCGGCTCGTCGGCGAGCAGCGTGTACTGGGTCCGTCTCCTCCTCACCTCCGTGTACTGGGACGACGCTGAAGCACGACTCGGTCTTCCCCAGCGCCCAAACAACATGCCCGCCTCCTTGTTTTGGTGGTAGAGAGACAGGGCCGACGGTGAGGTTGTCGGGGTGTGAGAGAGAGGGGGGGTAGCAGGCAGGTGGCGGGGAGAAGAAGGGCGAGGCCCTGGTAGATCTGGGGACGACGCCAAGACAGAGAGGGAGTAGATGAAGTCGCAGGGGGAGAGGGAGACGCCGTGGGAGGCTCGGGGTGGAAAGGTGGTGTGGTGGCCACCTTTCTCTCCCAGCTCTCACGTGCCCGGCGTGGTGCAGCTGGGGCCAGGAGAGGCTGGTGGCTCGGGTGGGGCCTGCTGGGCAGCGAGAGAGAAAAGGGAGGGGAAGGGAGGCTCGGCAAGGGATCTAGGGTTGGAGGGGAAGGCTCGGTCTAGGGGTGGTTAGGGTTAGAGAGGGAGGGGTGCCTCGGCATGGTGAGAGGGTGGGGTGTAGCCGAAGCTAGGAGGGTTAGGTTAGCTTGGCATGGGGTGGATTAGGCTAGGGTTTTAGAGAGAGAGAGAGATTAGAGGGAGAGGCTAGGGTTTAGGGTTTGATCATGGCCAAAACAAGACCAAGTAAGGGGGTTTTAGGGTTTGGGGGTGATCCACCAAGATCAAGCAAAGGTGTAGGAAGACGGTGAGATGAGGGTTTTTGGTTGAGCACAAGGTGGTGGTACAAGAGAGAGAGAAAGAGAGATGAAGTGTTTAGGACTTTAGGTGCACATGGCAAGGAGAGAACAAACAGGAAGGTGAGGGTTTGAGAGAGAAAAGGGTGGAGCTCAACAAAAGCAAAAATAATCACTTGACATGATTCCCAAAGGGTCCATGCTCCACACCCAAAAACAATTAAAAACCAAAGGAGAGAGATAGTGGTAATTTGCATGGCCCATGCATGGGATTTAAATGCCATGTCTAATCTTGTGAAAACAAAATTATAATCATGGCATTTATACACATACATTCCCAAAATATGGAGTAAGGCCAAGCTAAAATAATTAGAAAGATGTTCCAAGTGGAGTAGATGGAGATGCTCAACTTTGAATATAATTTGGGACATGCTAGTGTGTGTGTTCCACTAGGTGCATAATATCCCCAATAATATTCCAACATGCGCAAATATTCCAAACCAATCCATATGGAAGCTAGAAAAAGGGGTACCACTCACAAGGCATGCAAAGGTGGCTCCACATATCAATAATGTGAAAACAACATGATGCTAGTGTGAGGGCATGTGGAAAAATAGAAGTGGATCCATCCCAACCCACATGAGATAGATTTAAATGCCAAAGGAAAAGTGTAAAAGCTCATGGATAATTAGGATGGTGGAATTATAAGGTGGTGACAAGGAAAAGGTGGTGGAGTTGAATAAAAGATATGCCCCCAACTCAACTTGGGCATCAAGCATTTATCAAGAACCAAATACAATATATCAAGAGCCAAATACCATTACTAGTGCATATGAGAGAAGAACCAAATGAAAAGGGTTTTTTATGATGCTCAAATGCAAGGTGGCATGATGACATGAGCATGATATAATTATGATGCAACAATTATATGTAGGAAGTAGGAATTATATTACTAGACCATGTAGCATTACATATGTTAGACAGATGGGATGCTACATAGGGTCTACGAAATACCGCTGCAGACAAGGAGTGATGGGAAAGTACCATTACCACTTTTCGAGGAGCTTTCTTCCCTTTCTTGTATCGACTGAGGCCGCACACCAGACATGTGGTTCTCTCCGCATCCTCGCCCCGATAAATGATGCAATCATTGATGCATACGTGGTATCTAACATGTGGTATATCGAGAGGACACATGATTTTTTTGGCCTCCTCGATACTAGAAGACAATCTTGCCAGAATGCCATCATATCGTTGAAGCTTGCGTCGGTCCATTTGTGTTTTGCCTTCATCTCCATAACCTTTAGCGTTACATTCAAGCGGGTATTATCGGGATTGCATCCTTCATACAATGGAGTAACTGCGTCTTTCTCAAGTTGCGTAAGCTTGGCTTTCTCTCTAGCGGCATCTCTTGCATTACTCGTTTGCTTGAGTAGAAGTTCTTGAACATAAGGGTCATGTACCCAGCCTGGCGACATTGGTTCATCTGCTCCGACGACGTCTAGATCTTCATGATCATCCTGATCTGCTTCGTCATCTTGATCTTGGTCGGGATATCCTTCATCATGTCCGTTATTATCCTGTTGTACTTCCTCGTTTCCTTCCGCCCCATCAATTACGTCATCATCATCGTCTTCATCACTTATCCACCGAGTGTAGCCATCCATGAAACCATGACGGAGCAGGTGCGCCCGCAGTTGTCCAGAATCAGGATCGATCAACCACTTGAGTGTGCATATTATACACGGACATCTTATCTCCGTCATGTTATTCCGTATCATGTCGACCATCGTGCATTGCAAATATCTAGCCACAATGCCTTCTCTCATTATGCGGACCATGGTTGCCCTACACGTTATCACACATAGCAGTGATCAGCACAATAGATGTTTAGAACCACGCATGCAATGCATATGCATATGCATGCAATGCAAAAAGGTCGCCTGAAAATTTTGGCATGACCTATCCTCAAAGTAGCGCCTTTATTGCGAGAAATGCAAGAATGGAACCGAAATGGAAATGAATCAACATTTCGACAAAACATTGGCAACTCGTTTACACACACATACCCATGAGATCTACAAACACATGAGAATCCTCCATATATACACACATGCACATCCTCCATATACACATGCACAAAATTAATCCTCTTACACACATATGAGAGCATCATACACACATAAATGAGCATTCATCATCTCCATATACACACACATTCACATCCTCCATACGCATATAATAATCCTCTTACACTACACACAAGAGAGCATCATACAAACACATGAGAGCATCCTCCATACACATGGATAACTTACCGATTGATATGAGAGGCCGAAGATCGAAGGAGAGGTGTGTAGTAGAGATTAATTTCTCTTATGTAGCATCCAAGTGAAGTTTAACAAACTATGAACCGGTGAAAAAGATGAAAAAATAAGGAGGCAAGGAGGAGGAGCTCGACCAGATCTAAGAAGGGGGGAAAGTGAAGAAGAAGAAGAAGAATAAGAAGAGAGGGGAATAGTGATAAGGTGGTTGGTGGGGTTGGCCATGTGCTGATATAGTGCAACACAGCCGTGGTGCACATGATCCCATGCGCCCCAGATGGTATTCGTAGCCGTGGAGCACATACTCCCCATGCGTCACGGGCAAGTTGGTCGAGACTTGCGGGTTGACCACACTCCACTTGCCTGTGGCGCATGGACAACATGTGCGCCACAACTATGAAGATTGGCGTAGAGCACATGTGCACCATGCGCCACGGGAAAGTGGAGTGCGGTCGAACGCACCTTGGCCCACACATAGTTGTGGCGCACTCTAGGACTGTACGCCATGGCTATGTTGCCTACTTGTGGCCCACTCTAGGACAGTGCGCCACGGCTATTTGCCTATGGCGCACTATCTAGCATGTGCGCCACGACCTGGCAGATTAGTATAGCTGTTTTCCTGGTAGTGACGACAAGGGACCTAGGATGCAGTCGACGACTATGATAGTTGTGTAGGTTCTGCTGGTATATTGTCGCTCTTCGTCGAGTGCATCGATGTCATCTTCATTGCTTCACTGGAGGCTTCATTGTCGTACTTGACGACCCTAGGGGATTCATGAGTTATTTCGACTAAAAGGACAGCTTCAACGCCATGGACCCGAAAGAAGGGTGTTTCTTGCGTGGCATTGTTTAGGATGGTACGTAGGCTCCATAGGATGGAGGGTAACTCATCTACCCAAGCGCCTTTTGCTATATCAAGTGGTACTAGCAGCCTTTTCTTGATTTAATTGGTCACAAGACCATTGCCTTTTTCCACCTGGCCGTTGGTCTATGGGTGGGCAACCAAAGCGTAGCTCACTTTTATGCCCATCTCCTTGTAGTAGTCTTTGAACTCATTGGAGGTGAAGTTAGTTCCGTTGTCGGTGATGATGCTATGTGGCACCCTGAAACAGAACACTATTGATTTGATGAAGTTCATAGATGAACTTGTGTCTTGGCTGGTAATGGGCGCTGCTTCAATCCACTTTGTAAATTTCTCGACTGCAACTAGCAGAAAGACGTGTCCTCCAGGTAATGATTTGTGGAGTTTGTCCACCATGTCGAGTCCCCACTGGGCGAATGGCCAGGCCAGAGGTATGGGGGCCAGTTCTTCCGCGGGTGCATTGGGTTTTAGCAGGAAACGTTGAAACGCCTCACATGTTCACACGATATCCTTTTTGCCCTAGACGGCCATGAGGCAGTAAAATCCTGCCCAAAAGGCTTTGGTCGCGATTGCTAGGCTCCTGGCATGATGGCCGCACATTCCTTCATGTATATCCTTGAGGAAGATCCTTCCCTCTTCAGGTCTAACGCATCACTACAGTACACCCGAGATGCTTCTCTTGTAGAGTTCTCCCTTGACAATTCTGAAGGCTTTGGACCGGTAGGTGATCCATTGTGCTTTGCTGTATGTTCGGGAAGTTCTCCTCTCATCATGCATGCTACATATTGTTACATCCATGTGGGCTCTATCATCATGACTTCTTCGGGATCTAGTTCTTGATAGAGGGCATATGCTTTGCTCCCTGATGTGGTCACAACCCTCGAGTCGCCTTTCGGCTTGACCTTCTTGCGCACCTTGGGTGTTGTGGCTTCGTGAGCCTTTTTAAGTTTGATGGAGCGCTCCGTTATTTCTTCCCAAAAAACTCCGTGTGGAATGGGCATGCAAAGGGATCAATGTTTTCCAGATTGTCGGCTTCCTCGTTGCTTGCCCTGCCTATGTGGGCCTCCATAATATTGTACATGTCCTGATATGCTTCCTTGTTGCTTGCCCTGCCTATGTGGTTGCACGAAGAACTGCGCATGAGATATTCCACACCACCGACACTCCTTTGCGGTGCTGGATCCTAGTTCCTAAGGGTCTACTTCCACATCCCGGCTGGATCAGGGAGAACGAGAATCATCATCCGAACGGGAATCATCGGCTGGGATGTCGTACAAGGACCGGGAGGATACGAGTAAGGAGCTTCGTGACCTTGAGGTCGGGAGAGTATGACTACTTCATCCACGTTCCCGCAGGACGTTAACCGTATTTTGATCTACAAGGGTATGTATTCAAAACCTCATACCGTTACTGCATTAACTAGTAGATAGATCTTGGGCTTATGGTGCATTCTAGTTAGGAAAAATTTGTGTTTTCCATTATGAACCCCTTCACCAAGGCCTTTTATGGACAATTCGAGGTTCACGATTGGATAAGAGATAAGGGCTTGGTCGGCCAAGGAGGGAAGTTACTTGATTGGGTACGACTAGTAACAGGCTTTGTAGGGAAGATGGGTAGAGAAAATAGGAGAAAAATAAAAAAGGTTCATGACATGTGGCTCCTGCTTCATGTTGGAGCCAATTTTGCGGTAGCAACTTTTGTGGTAGCCTCTAGTGTTCCACCTATGTAGGACACGTCCTTTCGTGCCCATAATTTGAAGCAGTTTTTCTTATTTTTTGCTGCAACTATCTTGAGTTTGAAGAACTGATTGGAACTCAACCTTCTTGGCAGAATTACACAATGGCACACTATGTGTTTCTAGTTAACAAGCACTATGTCAGTGGTAGAGAGTATATCGAAGGAGAATATCATTTTGCAGCTCGGAAGTTGGGGCGCCCAGGCAACATGGTACCCAAGTTCCCTGAAATCATCTGCGATGACTACAGTTGGTGTCCCAAATACTCATAGGGTCTTTTCGGCACGAATTCAACTTTACATTTCAATACAAAATATAAGCTAACGACCGTCAAGTTGGGCCCCTATCAGTTCTCGCCGTTATGTCGCTCCTGTCGCTTAGGTGTCAATTAGGCTTGCAGCGTTGGCACTTGCATCTATTACGCGTCTTCTTCTTCCCTAGAGCGGCAATCTGTGGGGCGTCGCAGCCATGGCGTAGAGCTAGGACGTGGACGAACCTGCTCGGCCCAGCTCTCCTCCCTGTAGGCTTGTAGAGTTGGCGCATGCATTCATTACGCGTCTTCTTCTTCCCTGAAGCGGCAATCTGTGGTCGCGGCCATGGCGCAGAGCTGGGACGTGACGAACCTGCTCGGCCCCGCTCTCCTCCCTATCCCGAGTTCGAGCTCGCCCTCACCATGGACACACCCATGGCATGGTGCGGGGACGAGAATTGGTTCCTGGTGAGATCTGTCACCGTGTCGACCATGCTCGGTTCTGTTTTTCTCCTCTAGAATCCGAGTTCGCCGTCGCCGTGGTTGCACCCGCACCAATTCTACCACCTCTGCCGAGGTCTCTGTGGTAGCTCAAGTTCTGCCATGTTGGACCTTTAAGCGAATTTGGAGCTGGGCGGCAACAACCCGTTGTTGAACATGTAAGGAATTTGCTGAAGACTACGTGCCGCTCCAAGGTCTTCGGACGATGCCTTTGGCTTCTGCCAACATCCACCGCCGATTTGAGATCATTTAGTTACTTCAATACAAAATTTCGACCAATTTAACTTGTTGATGTATTCCTTGACAATTATAATATAATCGAGCACTAGAAACATTTTATAGTGTGCATAAGCATGATCGGTAATATAATTGAACACTAGAAATTTTAAGGCACTCCATATAAAGGAGTAGATTAATATAGAAGATTCACCAGAGACACCATGGATATATTGTCTTACATGCCACACACAGGTAATAATTAACTAAAATAAAATAAAAGCAGGGGCGGCAGCAGGAGGCCGGGACACGGAGACGCCTAGCAGGGCAGGGGCATATTAGCAGGAGGCAGGGACAACCTAGTCGATGGGATACAGGCCAGTCCTAACGTACTCCTAGAGGAATTTGCCGAAGGCTATGTGCCGCGCCAAGGTAATCGGCCTATGGCTTCTGCCTCCGCCTCTGGCAACACCCACTGCGTGCTGGATCATGCTGTCGAGGTCCATGTTGATTGCTGTGCCACAGAATGGGCAAAACAGTCTCCCTCTACGGTGGAAACGGATTAGCCCACACCGTAACCGCCTCAGCACATAGTGGCTCTTGTTGTCTGTGGATACCTTGCTATCGTCCACTTCATCATCATCCTCCTGTTGATTTTTAAGAACATAACTTAGAACTCATACAAATGATTGAATTGTATTACATCTCAAGAATTGACAACATGTATATGTAAGACAATATATTCGTGGATATCAAAGATAAAGCAGCTCAGCAATAGTTTGATCGGTTCATATATCATTTCATCTCAACACAATGACAAATAATTGCATCGGAGTGTATGTAGAATAAAGATTGCAGCCTCATAAGTTTCTTCAGGGACGGCATGATTGAACCAAGTAACAATTTCACAACCTATATTGTTCTTGTACATCGCCCCAGGTTCACTAACTCATCCCTGAAAAAATCTGACACCAATGTGTCTGCCTCTCTTTTGGGACAAATTTGAATCATTGGCCATAATAAGAAATTGAAATGTAATCATACAAAACAATATTCAGGGATATACATAGTCAGGTACAAAAACAAGCCTAAATATTGTAATTATAAATATAAATCCAAACAATTAATCTTCAGGTACATGTTAAAAATACTTATGATCAAAACCATTCATATACATATGCATCATACCAATCATTAAAAGATCAGAAACAAATCAAGGATCATATATGTAGTTCCATATGAGATTAAATCAAGGGCCTCATAATTTGTTTCAGAGACGGAGTTGGAGAACCAAAGTACCAACAACACAACATATATTGTTTGTGTGCATTGTTGCCTCAGGTTCACCAACCCATCCCTAAAACACGACACCATCATACGTGTCTCCCCTTGAACTCTTTTGGGGCAAATTTCAATCATCAGCCTCAGTGACAAACTAAAATGTAATTCTTATACACTATGAATGCATGGAATAGATAATTCAAATATCATAGTTCTATGAATGTAGAATAAAGATTGCGGCCTCATAAGTTTCTACAGGGATGGCATAAGCGAACCAAGTAACAATTGCACAACTTATATTGATCTTGTACATGGCCCCAGGTTCGCTAACTCATCCTTGAAAAAATCTGACACCAATGTGTCTGCCTCTCTCTGGGGCAAATTTCAATCATTGGCCACAATAAGAAATTGAAATGTAATCATACAAAACAATATTCAGGGATATACATATGCATCATACAATGCATTCATAGATCAGAAACAATACAAAGATTATATATATAGCTTCCATATGAGAAAAAAATTAGGGCCTCATTTTTTTCAGCGATGGAGTCGGAGAACCAAAATACCAACAGCACAACCTATATTGTTTATGTGCATTGTTGCCTCAGGTTCACTAACCATCCCTAAGAAAACAACACCATCAGATGCCCTTGCACTATTTCGGGGCAAAAATGAATCATTCGGCTCAGTAAGGAATAGAAATGTAATGTTATAGGCATGTTGTGTATCGAAATCAACACTCAAGTAGCAAACTCAACTAGATGGCAGATGAGCAGATTGGGGTTTTGTGACTAGACGGATTGGGGTTTTGTGACTAGATGGCAGATGCATCAATCGACTGATCGAACCATATATATATACTACCCTACTTAAAGAGCAAACGAATATGTACACGATTGAGCAAAACCTATGTATGAATAGTGAAATTTGTGGCTGCGATTAGAGAATCTAGCAATGTAGTACCTCGGACTCCTCATCAGGGACCTCCTCCTCGAACTTTTCATTATCCGCGATTGCATCAAAGATTTCTTGTATGGCGATGGGGTCGTTGATGTAGAGAACCGGATTGCCTCTGCCTGCCGCCTGTCCCCCATCCAGATCTGCCGCTGGCACCACGACGTTGTCGGCCACCTGGTGCTTGGTGGCAATGGCTACTGGCTGGACGGATGAGCTCGCACCCTTGACGGCGTGGCGACAAGCGGCGTTCGTGCCCGGAGAAGACGCCTCCGCCTGCTTGGCAACGACCGACCCATCTACTGCTGCGCCTTCAACTGGCTTCACCTCCGGCTTGTCTCCATGCGTACGCTTCATGGCACACCAAGGGAAGGAGGTAGTGCAAGCGAGGGAGCTTTGGCGCACGCGGTAGGTGTAGATTGGGGTCTTGGGACTAGACAGACTAGGGGAAAATGACACGAGCACATGGAAGAAGAAGGTCGAGCGGGTTTATAAACACCGGACCGTTCGTAGTCCTCGAGTGGACACATGTGGTGGGCGAGGGGCTACCACGATCTCCACCTTTTTTTTGAAACATCCACGATCTCCACTTAGCTGCATTGAAAACACGCTCATGGCAGACCTCGATTCCACTTCATGCAAGTCGCGCGGAACCAATTTCTAGCAACGTTAGATCTACTCGATGGGGCCCTTGACTCATGGAAGTTACCTGCGGTAGGGCCCAGTTGGAAGTGAGATTGAGAGCACTGCGTAAAAATGAGATATGTCTTATTAAAATTAAGTGGCAATAAATTGTAGCGTCCCGTCGACCACCGTGCACTCGATGACCCCGTTGCCCTGTGCATGTGTTGTAGTAGCAGTAGTAGCCTTTGTAGACTAGATTAAACGTGACATGACCACTCGACGACTTTTTCCATTGATGGCATCGCGTTCCTTCTTGTAGAGGGAGACGTCCGTGTTGTCTCGCGCTATACTATGAAGGGCACGATGTGTGCAACAATCATTGTTGGATCACACAGGATCAATGGTTGGTGCGCACGATCCGTGTGACAACTGTGACAACCAATCCGGGCGTAGCAGACAGAGTGAGAACATGTTTGGGCTTCTACGAAAGAGGGGGGGGGAACCAAGGGAAAAACTGAGTAGTATCAAAAAACCAAGGGCAAAACTGAGTAGTATCAAAAAACCAAGGGCAAAACTGAGTAGTATAAAAATTGAAAGTGACTGTCTTGTACAATGAAATACATCATGGCATACATCAAATTATGCCAAGATAGATCCACTAGAGTTTATTGCATGTGTGTGCTTCTCATAAACCACATATGGATCACCTAGAGTCATTGCATGTCTATTCTTCTCACAAACCACACATGGATCCACCAGTGTCATTGCATGTGTTTTATTTTCATGAACCACACCCAGTGTCATTGCATGTGTGTTCTTCCCACAAACCACACATGGATCCACTAGTGTCACTAGATGTGTTTTCTTTCCATGAACCACACCTAGAGTCATTGCATGTTTGTTCTTTTCACAGACCACATAAGGATCCACCAGTATCATTGGATGTGTTTTATTTTCATGAACCACACCTAGTGTCAATAGATGTGTGTACTTTTCATGAACGACAAATAGAGTCATTGGATGTGTGTTCTTGTCATGAACCACAGCTAGAGTTATTGGATGTGTGTTCTTTTCATGAAAGACATATGGATGCATGTTCTTTTCATGAACCACACCCAGTGTCATTGGGTGTGTGTTCTTCTCACAAACCACACATGGATCCACCAGTGTCATTGCATGCCTATTCTTTTCACAAACCATAGCTAGAGTCATTGCATGTATGTTCTTTCCAAAACCCACATATGGATCCACCAGTGTCACTGGATGTGTGTTCTTTTTACAAACCACAGATAGAGTCATTGCATGTGTGTTCTTCGCACAAACCACATAAGGATACACCAGTGTCATTGCATATCTGTTCTTTTCATGAACCACACCCAGTGTCATTGGATGTCTGTTCCTCTCATAAACCACACATGGATCCACCAGTGTCATTGCTTGTGTGTTCTTCTCATGAACCACATCTAGAGTCATTGCATGTCTATTCTTCCCACAAACCACATAAGGATCCACCAGTGTCATTGGATGTGTGTTCGTTTCATGAACCACACCGAGTGTCATTGCATGTGTTCTTCTCACAAACCACACATGGATCCACCAGTATCATTACATGTCTGCTCTTTTCCTGAACCACGGCCAGTGTCATTGCATGTGTGTTCTTCTCACAAACCACATATCACCAGTGTCATTGATTGTCTTCTCTTCTCATAAACCACATATGGATCCACCAGTATCATTGCATGTCTGCTCTTTTCACAAACCCCATATCACAAATGGTATTCCATGTGTGTTCTTCTCATAAACCACAAACGGATCCACCCAGTGTGATTGGATGTGTGTTCTTCTCACAAACCACACATGGATCCACCAGTATCATTGCATGTCTGTTCTTTTCATGAACCACAGCCAGTGTCATTGCATGTGTGTTCTTCTCAGAAACCACACATGGATCCACCGGTGTTAGTGCATGTCTACTCTTTTCACAAACCACACATGGATCCACCTAGTGTGACTGTATGTCTAT